>JAPHDB010000050.1:0-150532 GCA_030772735.1 Fusarium sp. MBC 181
GGAGCTGCTGGAGTAGGCGGAGCATTTGGCTGATCAGGTTGACCTGCCCCAGTAGGCCCAGCAGTGTCAACCCCCGATGATGGATCTGGTGGAGCAGCGGCTGTCTGACCCCAAGCACTTCTGATAAGAAGGCCGATGATCAGACGGTTTAAAAGATACATTTTATTGTCTTTTACTTCTTGCTCCAGATAATACGAGCAGATTGAACAGTACGACGGAACGGGTTTTTAATACTGAGCAAGAATTTCTATGACCTCTCTCACCTGTATTTAAATAGCATCATTTCACATGTCGTGTCCGCCTCCGCTGTTAGACGGCTGTTATTGTTGTTAAGCCTTGAGGCTGCAGAAGCTGAATGCATGTCTAGTGTGAAGTATATGCAGGCATATTAGTCATACATGATTTGCATGATCGTCACTGATAAAACCTGTAGTTTCCTCGTAAGGCGTTGGATGTGCTGCGCCAAGGCATTCGTATAGACGCGTGGCTTGGTCCAGTTCCGTTGGCACAGTGTCTGCTACAGTACAGTATTTAAAGTGTAAGTAAGCTTAAATCCTCCAATGGACCGGACCATAAATTTGGGGTTGGCGCAGCGGCGTACGCCACTTGAGACTCGACTTTACTGATTCGGTCTTTAGTACGTCACATCGCTGTCAGTCCTAGATTGGCGTTTATAGCTCCTTGCTTAGACGGAGTTTAAAAGGCGGAGTCGTGGACGATGGCAGTCGAGACTCTTATTACTGACGGAAGGCAAAGTACGATGGCCACAGACTGTAAACACAGTTTCAGCTCCACCTATCCTTCGTCTGCAGGATGATGCGATATTGTCATCTAACCGTGAGTCTACGGACGGTCTCGTCATGAGCCGCGTAAGCCACACATCAAGCTTGCCTGTGTACAGTACTGTAGAGTCACTTGCAGGAAATCATCGATCTAGACCTTGTGTTCTTGCCACTTTACAACTTTCATACGTGAATAACTCAATCCCAGATCGAGGCCTTCAGCCCTTCCGTGCCCTTCGGCGACGAAGCCCAGGCGCCCCTAAACCAAGTTCTAGACATCGCCCCACCAGGAAGTGGTCGGGAGCTCGGGTAGCATCATGGGTGTAGACTACAGTGTCTCACTACTCACACCAGCCCTTGCCTCCTAAACCCTGTAAATACCACTGTTGTTAAGCTTGGGTGCTAAACCCCGGAATTTGTGAGACATCCTGCCGCAGCTATATTCTCTTGGCGACTTCTTTTTATTCAACTTCAAGATGCATCAACTCCTCAAGTCTGTGATATTCCTCGGCCTCTGGGCCGTACGGGGCTCACATGGACGATATCTCTCTGACCCAACACAGAGACCACAAATACAAAACTTTCATGAGCCGCCAGAACCGACTCTTGCCCCCGAATTCAGAAATGAGGCAAAGCGTCAAGACACGTCTATCAACTACATCTCCGTTACCAAGGCCCCAGACAAAACCTGCGGTTACCTTTCAGGGCGTGCAATGCTCCCCATTACCTGCGAGAATACTAAACCTTGCATGTGGGCTACCGAGCTAGGAATAATATGCGCTGACATTAAGGATGACTTTGACAAGTGGGAGGTCCATGTCCAATGTATGGACAGGGAGATGGCATTGAATCCGGCTGAGTGTAATGACACCTGTATCACCAACCCAGCATACCTTCTCTGGTGAGTGAAAGATGCTCACAGCCGTACTGAACTATGTTTGACCAGCTCTAGTACCAATGAGTCGGCTCCTTATTGTGCGACATACCTATTTCCAGATGCTATAGTCGATTATAGATGTTCATCGACCCAGGCGACTCGAGCTTCTAGCGTGGACTTTACCTATCGTGGGCAGGAGAATGCGGTATTTGATACCACCATGGTACCTCTAAGCGGTGATCGAATGTCGCCAATTAAGCCCACCGAGTCAAGCTCTTCGGCCGATACAACTTCTTCCACGATACCAGCCTCATCTTCCGCTTCACCCGATCCACCACCGAGCTCAAACAATCTTGGAGCTATCATCGGTGGTGCGATTGGAGGGTTCGCAGCACTTTCGCTTGTGATTATCGCCATTTTCTGGTTTGTCCGACAGTCAAAGAAGAAACAACATCCCCCGCCGACTCAAGTTTCTCAAATGGAACAAGCTCCGCTATCCGACTCAATGGCTGGAAAGCCGGCGCCGACATCCCCGGTGCAGTCCGAATGGAGAGGTTCGATGATGACGGCTTTCAGCTCGCCCCATTCTACCTCTCCACAAGCTTGGCCAAATGCTCCGGTGTCGCCAAGCGCACAGAGTGATATCTCTCAAGGAATGTTTCCGCCTATGGGCGGCAATTTGCCTCACGAGATGAGCGGGGAGTCTGTACAACGTCAAGCGCATGAGATGGGAAACTCCCGGGTTTATGAAATGGAGGGGGACCCAAATCATCGCTGGGCTTGATTTTCTAAAAAGCAGAGTTTGATGAAGCGTTTGATGTATTGTCTACTCTTCGATGCAATGTGATTACGGGGTTTCTGATGTCTTTCAATCCCCTCATATTAAACCGTAGCGTCTTGCAAGACAATGGTAAAGCATTATGAGCCGCAGTACTGTGCAGATTCATTTACGTACTCGAAACAAATTTTGAGCATCATCTATCAATACCGCTGCTATTCAAAGCTGCATATGTATCTTGCACGCTGCACTCATCATTCATCTTTCTGTGTCGTTGATCAGCATCTACCTCAAAGCCAGATCAAAACCACAAGATTTCTCAATAGCAGTTTTCCTATTACAGAAAGCCATGCATAATAGCTGGAATAAGGTTTACAGAGCTTTCAGCTCGAAGCGTCAGCAAACAAACACGCAAGCTGCATGTTGGTGGCTTGATAAGGTTTTATGCGTGTCAGCAATGTCACTCGACGATCGATCTGGGCCCAACCTCCATGTCTCCGCGTTCAGACGGAAGGATGCAGTAAACAGACAGAAATCCAAGCATTCATTTTAAAAATAAAATTAAGGAACAGCTTTCTTACTCACGTTGGAAAGCACAGGTAGTGGCAATCCTACTAGCCAGCGAGGGCATGAGGGACAGGTAGTAAGTCCAGTGTCAATGGACCCCAGGAAATGGTATGGATGGACACTGCCTTTATGGATAAAGCATACCCAATTCGGTACCTCCACATTATAACGCCGCTATTGAGCGGTGGTAGAAGAGGTGGACGCTAGCCAGCACCACCTTCCACTGAACAAGTCGAAACTGTACTGCATGCACATGCAATAGCGAAACCACCACATCGTACGTCGAATTATGGTTCTGAAACATGTCATCGATTGAGCCTCACAGTGCTCTCTCTGTCCCCACTCTTCTCTCACGGGATCTATTCGCAGTGCTTGCCGGTATGGGCTTAGTAGTCTGATATTCCTTCCATTTGATGTAACTGATCTGGAGATCGTGGGAATTCCGCTGCAAGTCGGAACCTGACAAAGACCCCAGGTCGTCCAATGTTTTCGCTAGGACTGTTTATCATTCACATGCTATACGTCATCCTGCCCTGTCATGGCAGAGCATCGGATGTCACTCAGGATAAGCGTTTCTTTTTTTATGTTAGGGCTCGACAGCTGGCTCCACTCTCACGAGTTGTAAATTGGATCTCTTACATTCTGTTATAGTCCATTTGAAAGCCTATACTTATCTATCTAAGAATAACAAATCTAAGGACAAGATTCACAGTTGATGCATATATCTACGTCATCAGCGAACTACGGCGGAGATGTTCTGTGTACAGGGTATCCCTCGCCTGGAAATTAATTAAGAGTTTTTTTAATGGGCATCCTCAGCTTACTGATATGGTTGCCAAGAATGATTTCTTTAACTGTGTATGTTCCCTGACGCTGGAAGCTTGGGAGGCCTATCAGCAAGAATTGCTTCGCGTCCATGCGAACCGGGAGATTAATACCGCACCCAATTTTATACAGCGCATATACAACAGGAGAAAGGGCGGCAATGAATCGGTATCCTGGATCTCGGATACCTACCATACTGGACTGGGAAGCTTTTATACTCTTAGCTTTATAAATAATTTACTTATAGATTGGGAGTATTGAAACAGCTTTTTAGGCCTTTAAGTGATAAACAGTTAAGTGATTAGACTACAATAATATACTTTGCTGTAAGTAGATTATAGCATTTAATTAATTGTAACTTTCAATTAGGAGGTTAAACATGAATGCGAACTGTAGGGTTCTAGAAACTACAACGTCTGGAGGCGTAAAGACCAACCAGCAGGTCAGTTTCTGCCATATAGGCCATACCTTGAAATTGTTCGTTTTCATCTACTCAATCCGATAGATCAACCTTTCCATTCCTCAATTACCTGACTACTAGTGGCAGCAAGGTGAGTTAGGAAAGAGTGACATCGGCTATACGACAATGTAAAGCGCACGAAGTATCGCATACATCTGAAGTTCCTAAGTGGGGAACGAAACTCGTGTACGGACCGGTTCCATAAAGGAGCTTGTTGGTAAATAGTCGATCAAGGTCCACAGGATCAATTTTTATCTAATCAATCACTTAATCAGCGGTGATTAATCCACATCTGAGCGGGTATGGCCGGAAGATCGGATGCAACGGCTCATGTACACTCTCCATCTGTCCACTGATATTTGCTTAAGGATGTTATGGTCTGAGGACCTGACTACACATGCGGAGTTTATCAGATCCTTCGACTGCCGATGGTCCGAATATCGCAGCCTAGTTACCTTCTGCTAAGCTTGGTATGACGCCTTAGTTGTAAGATTCAGCAGACCTTGTTGACTGGCTTTCAAGTTTAAAAAGTAGATCACCAGCCAGGTCGTTGTTCAAAACAGACACGATCATTTATCAAATTTGATACAGCGTCAACATGCTCTCTCCCACTGTATATATCTCCTCCTCCATCCACGATTTCCATTTATAAACTCACACAAGACTTAGACACTTTTCGTCGCCGCCATGGCCCTTACTACCTTTACCTTGGCTAGCCCTGTGGCTGAGAAAGGCAACACTCAGAGCCTCGAAGCTCGTGGTGGCTGCTTGGGTTATGCCAACTACGCTGCTTGTGCTTCTGGTCGTCGACGTACTTGTCCTATTGGTGCTGGTCAGAACCAGTGCTTTACTGCCGCCGCCCGCGTATGCCAGGAGAACTGCTAAGCGCTGCTAAATCTAGATATCGCTGGGTCGTGGAGGTCTTATAACATTTGGAACAGCAGCACAATGGCCTGAACTTGGGAAAATAAAACACAATGATTATATTTCAGTTGAATCGTCGACATAAATGCTACAACGGTTGTTCCTGATCAACTATCTCTATTCTTAGCATTATAGTACAGGTGACTCATTTCTTGACCTTGTCTTTTTGTCCTTTACACCGAAGTACGGAGATAGATGATAAATGGATTAGTCAGCGTGATTAGAATGACTCAATTGAAAAGCACAACTCTGATCAAACATGTTCTCCTCTATACATCATTTATATAATAAGAACGAGAGTGAAAATGAGCCTCAAATTCACTACCCTCGATGTCTTTACCAAAACCGCTTATAAGGGAAACCCACTTGCTGTGGTAACAATCCCACCCCCAAGCCAGAGTCCTCCACTCACTCAAGCCCAAAAACAACGCGTCGCCCGCGAATTCAACCTTTCAGAAACCGTCTTTGTCCATGATGTTGAGAATCAGTCAGAGTCAAGCGAGAGACGAATTGACATATTTACTCCAAAAGCGGAACTCCCATTTGCTGGCCACCCGACAATTGGCACCGCAATCTTCCTTCGTTCTCAGGGTGTCAAAGCTATGATCGCAAAAGCAGGAAGAATTGACCTTGAATTTGATGAGAATGGTTCTGCCCTTGCTGCTATTCCACATAACGTGCGACTTCACGCCCATCGCCTCACTCAGCCCGAATATGAAGCTGGCTCGGATGACCAGATCGCTCAAGTGGCCGCAGCTGAAGATGGCGCGCGGTTGTTCAGCATTGTCAACGGAATGACGTTTGCGCTAATTGAGCTTCCATCTCTGGATATGTTGGGCGCTGCAAAGATCGGAGCCATGGCGTACATATCTGGAGACCTGCAAGATGAAGGTTGGAAGCATGACTTTGACTCAAGGAGATACTACTTTGTGCTTTTCGGCAGTGAAGAAACTTGTAATGGGAAGCAATCTGTCCAAAATGTCCGTACGAGACTTATAAAACGTACCATGGAAGATCCCGCTACGGGAAGTGCTGCGTGTGCATTGGCTTGCTATCTGGCGCTGCACAAACTTTCTGTTGATTCCATCCAATTCAGACTTACTCAGGGTGTTGAGATGGGACGGGAGAGTCTGATCCTAGTGGATGTTGTAGTTGAGAAGGATGGGAATGGAGAGCGCAAGATCAAGACGGTTCATCTTGGTGGAAATGCGGTCGAGGTCATGAGCGGAACCCTGCGCATCCCTTAACTAAATTCTCCTTGTGCCTAGATAAGCTTTGTCAAGATTACTTAGACAGTCACTTCTAAAGAGATATGCTGCTAACAATGGATGGTCTCATTATTTATCTATTCAACGCTTAAAGTGCATGTCGACATGAGAGCAGGTCTACTTTGATCCATACCCAATCTTCTCTCAAGCATACTGGCAAGAGTTAATGCCGTTCGTGTTGGCCCCAATGAGAGGGTTGCAAAGGCATCGGATACGCTTTCCAGGGAAAGTGTTGTCCAGATCCAAGCATGCGGATGTCTCAGCAATGACCGTTCCCAGAATTTCACCCTCACATCGTCCGCCGTTGCTTGTCTTGCCGTCGAACAGGTACCAACCAGTACCGGCTTGGTAAACTGAGTGGCTGGAGTCGTCCATGGTGACCATGTGAAGGTCGAAGGCGTGGTGGCCGTAGTTCAAGCTTCCGGAGCTGTATTTGTCAGTGTGAAGGCTTTCCAAGATGCGGGTGAGATGAAGGACTTACCAGTCGTGGCTTTGGTACTCGTTGGCTTTGGGGAGAGCAGCGGAGACCAGTCCAACGCTGGCAGCGAGGGCAACAATGGCGTTCTTGCTGAAGTACATGACTGCGGTTGGTTGAAAGTGAAAATTGATATAGGAATGATGCTTTTGTAGTGTAGTTGTGTGAGTTGTTGATGAGAAACTCAGGTTGAAGAAGGAAACGACAGCCTTTATATACTTTTTCTCGAATTATATCAGAGGCCGTTCGGACTCACCGAGGACGTCGGCCAAGAACAAGGATCCATTTCCCAAAGCAAGGCGAAGTAGAGAAAATTTGCCAATCTCACCGTCTATGCTGCTTTCAAGAAGTGATCACCGGCAATTGAGAACTAGCAGAAGTTATTTGGCCAATAGCCATCGCTTTCGCTTGTTTAAGTGGAGTTGAGATCCTGAAGGATTCTGGCCTTGGCGGAATAGTAGGATCATGTTGCCGGCATCCGAGCGTTGCAGCTCGGATCCTTCGTATGACGGTCTTGACTCTAGAATGCGGAAAAGAATTTCCTTCCCATAAGAGTTTTCAATAAGTAGAATGCGATAACACAGGATATGGAGTGAAATTTAAACTTGTTGCTAGTATGATTGAGCTTTCTATTATAAGCCGTCGTAGGTAAATACTCTAACATAGCGGTCTAGATAAGTGAGTGCACTGACTAGTAAACACAGAGCTTATCTGTACCTGAATCAGGAAGGCTAACCATATGTAGGCAGTACGGGCTAGAATTCAAGGCAGGCGGCTCAGAAGGATTCAGCTGTGATCTCATTCAAACGGAGTTCCGTGCAGTGGGTAGCATTGGGGGCTGTGCCTGTTGGGGGCTGAAAGCTTCCTTGGTTCAGCTCCACTTAGACAATTTCGATTACCGACTTCTGCGCAATTTCTTGTGGATCACGCATCATAATACACATTCCCACCCGCTCAATTTTACCGTGATGGGCAGTTAAAGGGGTTAGAAGTAAACCGATGTAGACCTAAGAAGAAATCAGCGAGTACCACTTATGATGTTCGAGACATATACCTGCTGGCTTGGCGGATTCGGAAGGTCAGGATGTTGGACATCTCTGGTTGATGAAGGTCTAAAAAATGTTTGTCAAGCATGTACCTGATCAGGTTCGCTGGGAGGTTCTTACCGGTTACCTCTTTCTTGTTGGACAGCGGCCCATGTACGCTCGGCCACAAACAGAATAGTCATATTGCCCTGGGATACTGAATCGGTATCAGGAGCAGCGAATCCAACGACCCTTTCCGCTTTCTGGTTCAGTTAATATATATCGTATCGTCTCCTCATCGAAGTGCTTGCTGTGCCTAGCACAGCGTTCTCGTAGTCATTTAGATCTTGACCGTTGCCGACTTCGTCGCCGATTTGAACGATTGTCGAATATCCTATGAATCGCAAGATGTCCCCTCACTCAATCGTCAAGTCAATCTTTGAATGATCGTCTTGTATCGAATACTAAAAGCTGTGATCGTCAAGCCAGAAGCATTTCGACCCGGCTTTGTGGGCACAAGACCAACTTGGAACGTCTTCCCCTACTTCAACATTAGCACGGCTTTGTTTGCCGTATATGCGCATCGACCAAAGTATCTGATCTGGAACTTAAAAAGTAAAGATTCCTTTATGGTAGCTAATATCTGGCCCAAGGGTATCTTTTAAGGTATTTACAATACCCTGAATGGCGTAGAGTCTATCCTCTTTTTTCGTGAGCTTCCGGTCTGAGAAGTCGTTTAGCAGCTCTAACCAGCTTAGAGACTTTGGAAGAAAGGGGGCTATCGTTCTTTCATAACCCTGTTGAGTTGGAAACCAGCAATCACAAGTCTACTTTCATGAGGTCCCTGCTTGGGTTCGACTCTGACTGTCCCAGATGGATACCACTCCGCCGCCGTTGTCGGGTTCCACCGCCGCGTCCTCACAGGAGGATATCATTTTGCAAATCCTACAGTATGATTGAATTGGCCACAAGGACCACCCTTCGCTTGTGTCTTCAACCAGAGAGCTGGGCTCGAAAAGTCCGCCTCCTTTAAAGATCGTGGAGATGAGGTTAGAGCAATTCTGGCAGAAGCCACTGGATGGCGCAAGTTGCAATGAGACCATTGATGAGTCTGTTAAAGCCAAAGAAGGGTTTTTGGTGATATGGACAGGATGATAACTATAGTTCAAAAACGCCTATGTGAGATCAAGCGACTGCTGAATCGGGTAAAAAGAGTATTACTCAGATAGGGATAGTGTATATATCTGTTCTGTGCAGGGTTCTGTACCGTTTAACTATATCAGGTAAAAGAAGTATTGCCTAGAACGGGATAGTGTATGTGCTGGGCCTGTGCAGGGTTTATCTATACCGTTTAACCACATCAGGTAATTTAACTCTTACCTATTCAGTATAGAAAGGTGGATACTTGGTAGATGGAGCCGGAAGCACGTGATATAACTTTCTTTGGTTTTGAACTTAAGCTTGACGTTTAGCTAGACCAATTGCATTCTACTTTAGTATTACCAAGGTCTTACTATCTGCCCTGTCCCGATTATTGGTTTAGGAACCTTTAATTGTTAACGTAAAAACTAAGCTGGAGTAACTACAACCTCATTGAGTTTAGTGTCTATTTTGATGTTAAGATCTAAGACGTACCCGAGGGCTGTTATAAATAGTTGGTCAACCCACCGGAAACAGCTTCAATCAACATGGCAATAGCCACTAAATTAGCAAACCAACATTATTCAAGAACATTAAACCAAAGCTGACCATTGTTTCCGTGACCCTGATGAAACAAATAAATCTTACCATGATAGACCACAGCAGACGGATCTGCAGACATACCGGTGTTTGAAACCTCTTGGGACTTGGCTGTCACCGCGCCAGTGGAGGTCGGTGATTGGACCTTGGGACTTGGCCCATTTGGGAGAGTCGAACATTTGGGATGAAGGACTTGAGTTTGATCGTGATGGAAGATAAGGTGGAAGATTGATTACTAAATGTAGTGTTTTTTAAAATGCACAGTTGAGCGGGTCGCTCTTGGCGTAGACTAGATAGAAGAGAAGAATCATCTGGAGGAACTGGAAGGAAAGAGGCCCTTTTATAGAGGCCAAGTCGACCTTGAATGAGTTGACTGTCCGTTACTACCAACATGATTGACTTCCATTATATGAGTCCAAAGCTCGTTTTCGTGGCTGGCTGATCATCCATCCTCTTCCGTAATTTTCAACCCTCATACATGTGAAAGCCAATTACACGTCCAAAATATTCAATAATCTCATGCGAACTGCAACCGGTCAATCATACGAGAAGTTGTGTTCCATCACCTATGTATGTATGCCTCAAGTTCTTGGTATCCATCGGCTTGGTGTTGCTGACTGACGAGTTGATGTTTCAGCTCTCCCAGCCACGGGGAGAACAGAACAGCCTCGAACACGCCGAACGTAACGGCAAACTCTTGACGGTGCATTGATACAACAGTTCTTTCCCGCGGAAGACCAATTGCAACATTGAGTAATATGTGTGGCTGCTGACATGAACGACAGAGCATTTTGCATATTACAGCTTCACTGCGGGGAAATAACTAAACGACCAAACTTGAAGAATTCTACCTACACTGTAATCCACGAAGGCTTAGAGAGGGTGGGATATCACAAACCTGAGGTTGAATGGAAACCACGATTGGGTTGTCACACGTTAAGTTGTGGGTGTTTTTTGTGTTCATTGATAGTTGTTTCGCTGAAATGGCTGGAATGATGACTGCAAGAGTCACAGTAAGAAATGACTAAACAGCCAAATTTCAAGGATCCCACCTGTGCTGGAGTCCATGGAAGTTCAGGTAGGAACATCACACATACGGAATGTACGTCACAATCAGGATGATAAAACTCCATAGTCGGTGTTCCACTTGTGATTCAATTTATTCATTTAGTATGGCTGGAATGGTAAGTGTGGGAGTCACAGTAAGCTCTAACACAGTAAAAAATATTAAATATCTTTCTGATACATTCCAGATATAGCTAGATAGAACAAGAAGGACACAGTGAATTATTTGCAAGACTAAATGTTTGAGATTCTATTACATGTCCATTTCCTGAGGATGCCACCCTAGACCAGGCCTCAACACGCGACAGACAGGCTAGCGGAAATCGCACGTTCGAACCCTGGTGCAGTCTTAATGCTACCACTTCTCTAACTTCCTGTCGTCTTTCTGCTTTGCTGCCCCGATATCTTTATTTTCTTTTGAACTTGATTGCATTCAGCACTTTAGTTCATTGCAGGTATCCTTGTCCATTATTCTCTACCTGTCAACTGCATTGTTTCACCTTCATGAACCCTGGCTGAAACAGCAGGGAAGTAGACTAGACGCTAGCGGATACTGCCGTTATATGCTCGGTCCCGAGCTGTCAGAGGAAAGTGCATCGATATTCTCTTGGCGATGAGAATTTGTCTTGGCGACATCCGTAAAAGTCCAGACGCGGACGAAACCCCACCAGACTCTCACTAGAGCCTGCGAATTGCCGACATAGAGCGAGATACTGAGTCGCTTCTTCAACAATTCACTGGGCGAATGGTTTAGTGGTATAATACTCCCTTAGCATGGGAGTGGTCCAGGGTTCGATTCCCTGTTCGTCCATCATAGGCGGTTAAATTCCGCTGTTATACCTTCTTTTTGCAATCTTAACACACATCTAGAGTAGCTATTGCAAAGTTGGTCACCATTTTACATTTTTGACAACGTTTTTGTGGACTGATAACGGTTGCCGCTAAGACCTTTTTCGAATTTCGTGAGACGGGATGAATGGAACGGACTCCGACGGACTTGCAACTAGTAATTTCCTTCGGTGGAGTAGTCTGATGGCTGATTAAACAAACCGTAAGCAGCGAGGTCAGCTTCTGATTGGAAATGGTCGAGACTGTGGCTCAAACAGCAATCGGGTCGTCCCTTGCCTGCCGCAAGTCTATCCCTGCACGTGTGTGCCGATGACCGTTGAGACATGACTTGGCGATCAGCTTTCCGCCACTCAATGCTGACTGATGACAGATAAGATACTTGGCCACAGAGTATTGACCAGGCACTAAACACGTGGTGACATGCACTCTGGTACTATCATTGGTAGGCAACACGGCGAAAACTTGCCGACCGGCGGCTACTCTTTTTGTTCCTCCAATCAACAAGAATCGTGCCATTGATTGGGGGCGAAACGATAATCTTGTCCAGCTGTAAGACAGTAAGGCTCCTTCATTTACGTCTGCAGCGAATCGCATCCAATTGGGACCGATGGATACATCTTACATGCATTAGTGGGTAGCAAGATCGGCATGGGTCTTTGAGACGGTCTGCCTTACCAAAAGCTTGTCTGTAAAGTGTCAGCAAACCGTGGGATGCTTTTGTAGTGGAATTGAATTGAAGGCATTCGGAAAAGAGACAAGTATTTATCTCAACGATATTCAATGGGTAATGAGAATGAACACAATGTTAAAGAAACAGAAGCTGTTAAAATTGCAGCGTGAGACGGAAATATCCGGACCCCTCTGGTTAAGCACGTTAGGGCTGTGCTTCAGAGAACAGCAGCAGGGCGGATCCCTGCTAGGCATTGATTGAATCCCAACACTAGTCAGGGAACAAGATCCTTCAGAGAAAAACGATGTTACCACGGGCTGAAGAGATGACCGAGCGGAGTTAATCAGCTGAAGGATCCTGTATTAAATCCTTTTCTTCCCCAGACCTCTCTTTCTAGTCGCGACGTTCCGCAAATCCTTCTCCCAACTCGAACTCCGCCATCATGGCTCCACATTCAACACAGAGGCTGATCTTGCCATGGATGCTACTGCTTGTAGCGTGGATTCAGCCCTGCTACAGCTCCGCTCTGTACGCCTACGCTACCGACCGGACCACCCAAGTTGGCATCCAAGATCCGGCGACAGGCCAAATTTACTACAGCAACTGCAACAGCGAAGATACGCCGATTTTCCCTCTCGATAAACCGAATGTCCTTGAGACGGATAACAAGCCACGAAATGGAACTGCGCTTGCGGGAGCTGGCTGGTGGGATACGCAAAAGATTATTGTACGCGGTAGCCCTCGGATAGATCGATGTCATGTCTGACTAACAACACAGGCGTCTATCTTTTGGCAATCAGAGGACGGCGTTATAGTAAACGGCTACTACGAATGCGACATGAAGACAGGAAAACTCAACCGCGTCGGCGAATACACCATTTCCCTGACCGCAGAAGTCGACTCTGTTCACAGCGAGTCGGGTATTGCTGTTGACCTTCTCGGTGACGGTGAAGATGGCGGGTATCGCGTCTTTTACCACAACGAGGACAGGCAGATCAAGATGCTGTCGTATACTGATGATAGTAACTGGATCGATGGAGGAATCGTGTCGCAGGATTCTGCAGATGGGACTGCGATTGGAACAGCCTTCTATAATAAGAATATGACGGTCGCGTTCCCCAAGGGCGAGGATAGCATTGAGACGAGTCGTCTGAAGAAGACTGGAAATTGGACGCTCAGTATGCATTCCTCATCCTGATTTATAAACAATTACTGACGCGCGACAGGTTCTTTCCCACAACAACTAGCAGGTAATTACACAAACAACACCGCATCAGCCAAGATCCGTATGAGCTCCGAGACTCCCGAGTTCTCCCTCCCAGGGTGGAACGCCTCCCTCGAATCCATAGGCATGGCCACCGATCAATCACGAACCCGAAGTATATTCTACCTCGGCGACGATAAAGTACTCCGCGAAGCCATCGCTATCTTCGGGGGAAACGACTGGCAAATAACACCGAATCGATCTGAAGAAATATGGCCTCTGGCTGATGATCCGAGTGCCGGTCTCGCAGTAGCGTATAATCAGGGCAAGGGCATGACGTGGATTTATTACTGGTCCAACGATACTATTGTTCAGGCTCATAAGAACGAGACCCACGAATGGGAAAAGGCTATTGCGCTGCCGCAAACGGTTCCCAAGAATGAGACCAAGTCAGATGAGCCAACAGCGGATTCTAAGCCGCTTCCCGGGGACACTGGCTTGACCACCGGTGCCAAGGCTGGAGTAGGCGTTGGAGTTGCTGCAGGCGTCATTGCACTCGGCGCACTGATCTGGTTCTTTATGAAGAAAAGACGGAATAACCAGACGTCCTCTCCGAAGGAAGATGTCGCTGTTGCTGAAGCTGGTGGTACCCCTGTCACAGTTCCAGCGCCTATGTACGAAAAGGATACGTACAAGACAGCCGATACAACGACTCCTGCTGAGATGAGTGGTGACGGTCGACCTGTTGAGATGGATAATCAGACTTCATTCGTTTATGAGTTGCCTGGAAACGATAGAAAATAGGTCTTTGAAACGCGGCACGATTACACTTTATTTTTTATCAAAATACCTCTTAATCTTGGCAGGGGCAATATACTATTCTTTTTGGCCCATGCACATACAAAAGTGGAATTGAATGCACTAGCTTGTGTAGATTGTCATCTCATCGGAGCGAATCATTGAGTATACAAGCTGTCATACAATACTACTATTGAGGTTTTGGCGGTGACACATACGAAGATATTTGAAAGGCGTACTCGACAAAATAACAGTTTTGAGCACGCAGCTATGGTTTAATTCAGTTGTCCAGCTACATATTCTTATTCGTGGTATTTACCCTTGAAACCAGGTAGAATCTCAACTCCATCTTCACCCTTGTACGTCTTGCCCTTTCGCTGCTGCCAAGTCTGCTTCAGCGTCGTGAACTCTCCCATAGTCGGCACCTTATGACCACCAGCCTCAAATTCATTCTGCACATATCCCTCGCGTTTGAGAACCGGCGAGTCAATTGTGTTGAGAACCAAGTCGTTCTGTGGACGGGCGAAGTACAAAAGACCGAGTCTATCAACATGTTGTTGGTCCTTGGGTGGTGCAGCAACCTATTAAGTTATCAGTTAGGGATGAGTAACTATTGAAACATTGGAGGCTTGACTTACTCGGTGCACAGTGGACTTGATATAACCTCCTGTCAAGAAGCTCAATGCATCACACGTATTAACAGTCAGGCTTCCATCCAAAGGCTTAGCCCACTTCCATTCACCACTCTTATGATCCTTGATCTGCAGAGCAGCTACCGGTTGACGGAAGAGAAGAGTGATGGTTCCGAGATCAGTATGACCCAGTGACCAGAGTCCATCACTAAGCTTCTCCAACTCTTCGGGGCTAAATTTGGAGTACTTCATATATCTCAGATGGGATTCGTCATGGACGTTCCATTGGTGGAGCTTGGTAAAGAAGTCCTCTGGGAGTTCGAGAGCGATTGCTATCAGATGTAGTAGAGGATCGAGAACCTTGTCGTGCAAGTCTTTCGAGAAGTTTTCGATCAAGGTCTTGTTCTTTTGCAGAAGTTCAGGAAGGGGTTGAGTAATATGTCCATCGTTTGCTGCAAGATATTAGCCCGATCCTCCCAACAAACTATAGTCAGGTGTACATACTAGCCATGTTCCAAACCTCAACCTTATCCTTAATATTCCCGCTCAAAACACGTCGTCCAGCAGGTCTGTATCCATTGTAATCACCAGAGTCTAGGTCTGGTTGGTACTTGAGTTTCTCCTCGAGAGGAAGCTCATAGAATTGTTGGCCGAGAGCGAATTGTGTGTCTACTTCTTCTTGGGAGATGCCGTAGTTGGTCACGTAGAAGAAACCTTTCGTGCGGATGGCTTCAATGAGGGTTTCGGCGAGTGTTGCGTTGCCACTTTCTGTGCCGTAGAGGGAGAGATCGATTGTTGGTACTGGAATTGAAGAGTTGTTAGGGACTGGTCTGCACTGTAGTGGCTATTGGCTGGTAAAGGTGGACTTACGATCTGCCCAGTCGAGATTCTCCTTTGTCTCGGGGACATGGTTGTATTGGTAAAGCTGAGTTGCAGACGGCATTTTGGAAGAGTAATAGGGTTAACCAAGTAAATCAATCTGATTGAGATCTAACAGCGCCCTATCTAATGCCCAGGAAATGGACCGACTTATACTCAACCTCCTCTTGTCAACCACCCTCCACACCCCGCACTATTACCGAAGCTATCTTCTTGACTCAGTTATCAATTCGGAAAAGGATATCCTTATTCGCGTCACACTACAACACAATGTCGCCATCGATAACCAATTGTTTCATTCCCCGCACTTTTGACCTATGTGGTTGGAGTATCACGAGTGGGGCAGATGTCGCAATATGTCGCCATATGATAACCCATGGCGTTTTCCAAAACCATCGACAAATAAGCTTGGCAATTAAGCCTTATCGAACTGAAGTGGCCATTGATAATACAATAACGGACTGTCGGGGATATCCTGATATTCATTGTGGACATTTTGATGTGGTATCCGGTTTCTACATCAGGAACCGCGGAGCTCAAAAGTGTTAACAGGGGGCGGGGAGTTCACGGGGAGTTCATCGTTAGATCGAGCTCGCCATACTTGCATCTTGTGATGTAGTTCTTGGCAGGGCTGGTTCTCCGATCGCAAGATAACAGGACAAAGATGACCAAGTTAAAAGGTCTTGAGAATCCAGGCCATCGGGACATGATCATCCAATAAACTCTCCCAAACAGTGCAACATCCTGCGAACATGGGTTTAGCGGCGCGTTTCAAGGGGAACAAGGTCGGGGCGGTTGTTGTATCCGTCTTTGACTGGTATCGTACGTCTCCGACTTCCGTGGCAGCACAGATCGACTGACATTGGAACAGCGTCTCATTATCCAAAAGAAGAAAGGAAACTTCTTCGAAAGCTTGATTTGGCTATTTTGGTCTTTGGATCATTGAGTTGTGAGTCTCAAGCAAGTCCCATTTTGACAGTTATGCTAACATTGATAAGTCTTCTGCCGCGTGAGTCCATTCATGGACCGACTACCGACCGAGGCTTAGTACTGACTTTTTGATTTAGTTTCTCGGGCAGCAAAATATTACCAATGCTTATGTTTCCGGAATGAGAGAGGATCTCAACGCTTTTGGGAATGAACTAAATTATTATGTTGTTGCTTGTAAGTTATGATTGAACAGGGTTCTCGGGGTACATGGTGAGCTCACACATACAGATAACACGGCGTATGTCTTGGGTCAGATCCCACTCATGACACTACAGACCAAAGGAAAGCTGTAAGTAGAATGACTACCCCCTTAGTAATCGTTGTACTAATCATATCAGGGCACCATTCCTACTTCCTTCACTCCAAGTACTATGGGCTATCATCGCCTTCTGCCAATCTGAGATCCAACATAGCTGGCATCTCTACATCCTGCGAGCCCTTACTGGCTTCCTGGAAGCAAGCTCATTCGGCGGCACTCATCTCATCCGTAAGTCCAGCCATCACAGTTAACCACCCATAACTAACACGTCCCTTCGCAGTTGGATCCTGGTTTAAGAATGAAGAACTCTTCAAGAGAGCAGGAGTGTGGTTCATGGGCAACTCACTAGGTTCAATGTTCTCAGGATATCTCCAAGCAGCCGCATACAAGAACCTCGACGGTGTCTTTGGACGCGCAGGCTGGCGATGGCTATTTGTCGTTCAAGGCATCATTACTCTTCCTCTTGCTTTCCTTGGATTTGTTGTTTGGCCTGGTTTGCCTACTTCTCCAAGGCGATGGTATATGACCGAGGCAGATCATGCTCTTGCTTTAAAGCGTATACCTACTGTTGAGAAAGAGGGTATCACTTGGAAGACTTTCAAGTATACTTTGAGTCGACCTATGTGGTGGATTTGTGTTTCGTGTTATATCTTCCTGTGTCAGGCTCATTACTGGGTTAGTTGCTCCTTCCTCGTACTGATCCTCAAAACTAACTACTTGTCAGACCGGTTATATGGCTCTCTGGCTACGTTCGACCGGCTACTCAATTGAGCTTGTCAATATTCTCCCAACCTTCATCGACCTTCTCCGTGCTATATCGTCATGGCTTGGCACTACCTTAGCAGGCTGTCTCAGTCTTCGAGGCCTCTGGACATTCCAAGCCTCTTTCGTATTCTTCGCTTGTATCGTTCTGTCTATTTGGACAGTACCCAACGGTCTCAAATTCGTTGCCTTCTACTTCGGTGGCTTCTCAGGCATGGCTTCGCCCATTCTTTACTCGTGGGTCAACTCGACACTGAAAGAGAACTATGGAGAACGAGGTCTTATCATCTCGTCCATGATGACGCTGGGATTCTGTAACCAGATTTGGATTCCTCTTTTTACGTTCCCGACGGTTGAGGCACCCAAGTTTCCTCATGGGTATCCGGCTGCGACGGTGTTTGAGTTTACCATGTGGGCGATCTTGATGGGTGGCGTGTGGTATATGAAGAGATGGAAGCAGAAGAACCCGGATTTAGAGATGCGCATTGCTGCTAATGAAGACGTGTCTGCGAATGGCTCTGAGTCTGGTGACACTGGAAGCTTAGAAGGGCAGAGAGATACAAAAGGTCCGGTTACCAGTCATTAGACTAATTATACCGCGAGAATACTTTTACAATTAACAGGTTCTCACTACTATATATAGTATGTGAGTCTATGATGCATGTCTCTTCTACTATTGGTTGTTGTGAATGTTCGGATATTCGGATATATCGCCATCGCGCTAGTCTACTTCAATCGAGGCCGCTGACTAAACGGCAATTTCCAAAGTGGACGCGACTCTCATGATGTCATCGCCTCTCGTCGCTTCCTGGTGTAGTTTCCCCATCGTGAATTCCACTCGTCCAAGTGTGTCTATTTGCTTTTCAATACAGGCATAATATTCATCGTAAGGTAGCATTTTTAAGGTCAAATCTCCTACTGGCTTGACAAAGTACCGGCCAGTAATTTTCTGGCATTTCAATGTCTAGTAATCTAGAATGCTGTTGCGATACTTCTGTTTAACGGGGTTTCATTTATTTTGTGAATGAACCGCTCAATTGTTCATTCCACACAAATCCAATGAATGTACACAGACTTGTAACTTGTTATTAGTTTAATTTCTAAAATATTTTACTATTTACACTAGATTCCTTTTCATAGAATATCTTGGCAAGAGGTGCTTTAACTATGATAACTGAAGTTGACTGGAAGTTTACCCTACAGTACTGAGCTGCAACTAATCTTAGAACAGGAAAATCAACGGGGATCCACCCACTATCCTTGTAACCTCGGCAGTTCTCGATAACAGCAGCCAATTAAAATAGTTTCTATCTAGAACCTTCATCGTAATGCCAAGACATCAGAATAACCGTGCTTTGTCGGGTAGCATCGAGAAGCAATCTCACCTTCCACATGAGAAGACATGATGATGATACTTAAATTTAACTATGTTTATGGACTCAAGAGCTGGGAAGCTTCAAGCCTGTAAGGTCCTCGCATGCCTTGACAAGGGTCTCTTGCAAGTCTTCATTCGCCGTCAACGCATGAGGCTGACCCTGCTCCTTTTTCGGGTTGAAGTAAACACCACTGAGGCTAGTATCATAATCACCCTCAGCCAACATAACATATGTCTCAATACCATCCTCCATCTTATCCGGCGCCTCAGCACCGGCAAGCTTAGTAGGAACCCAACCAGGATGCACAGAAACATAAGAAGAATCCTTAAATCGTCTCGCGAGCGCGTTCACGAGAAGCATAACGTGGAACTTGGTGTCGCAGTAGGCCTGGAAGTCCTGCCAAGCCTGTTCACCTCGCTCAAGCCAGAAAATATCCTTGAGGCTTGTATCGGCCTGGTGGTGCAGCATGGAAGCGATGACGATGAAACGCTTGGGCTGTTTGAGGAGAGATGCGAGGATATATGGTGCAACGAGGTTGACAAAGACACTTGCTGGGACGCCGAGGTCGACTTTTCGGTAAGGTCCAGACATGAGGCCGGCGTTGAGAATGACAGAGTCGAAAGTGCCAATGGCGTTGGCTTGTTCAGCTAGTTTGCGCGTCTCGGCGACGGTTGTCAAGTCGGCGATGAAAACACCGGCGGCTCCGGGTAGTTTTGTCTTGACTTCTTCGGCACGCTGTTGGTTTCGGGCGTGGAGATAGACTTCGTGCTTGCGCTCAATTAGTTGACGGGCTGCTTCGAAGCCGAAGCCGTCGGTTGAGCCAGTGATGAGAATTCGAGCCATTGTGAGATGAAGTAAACGTTTAAGTGTGATAGCGTAGAGTAGAAAAATGGATGATGCGGTCAAGAGGAAATGCGTCATGTATAAATAGGTTTCTCGCAGTGGAGCCTCTTTGGACTTGATGGATATAAAACTGGGGTTTATGGAGATCGGACATCTGTGTTGGCCGAGGCCGAATTGCCTTGATTGACAGGGAAGAAACAGAGTGGATCACTGTTGACAGTTGTTTCCTGACTCAACTTGCTTGAAACTTGGTGGAGTATGGTTAGTACAAGAGTCTGTGACACACGGTCGCACTCGAGACCCACCGTGTTCTGTTGGCTTTTAATGGACTCAAGCTCGATGTGGGGTAGGAGGAGAGCCCTGGTCCAGTGCCCATGAAACTTGACAGGTATATAACAAGAATGGTTAGGTCTCGATATGTTAAACAGAGTCGGCTTGGCAGCAGCCATAGTATTCACTGCCAACGAGTTGGTACCGATATTATCGAGTTGACAGTAACTTTACTGGCCCTACAGACTTCTGCCTCTTGTATAACCTCTGTCCACCATCGCCTAAACAGGTTGAGATCACCGATAATAGAAACACTAAAGCTACCAAGATCGATGGCTCAAAGGTCACAAACTGGCCCAATTTTAACACAAAAGCAGAACCCTTGTTATTCATGTTCTACATATCGTAAAGCTCATAGATCGAGCTTTCTTTAATCCTTTGACTGACTTTGTGCGCAGCCTTTGTCTCGACTCATTCCAGCAACCGTCCATCTTCACGATGGAATCGATCCATATCCCAGAACTCAAGAGCATTTCGGACAGCGAAGGTATGTCTGTAAACTGGGAGACTGTAAGTACCCATCCATGGCTCCCAATAAAGATACCGCCAGTAGGAACCATCATCCACTGTAACCTCTTTGCCTTCATTCAGTCTATAAAACATTTCCAGTACGAACTCTGTTTGCCTTTCGTAACTCATCTGCCACACGTTGTGAACCATGCTGAGGCCCTGAGACATGAGAAAGTGTGTGAATGTCTCTCTTTCTCGCGGTGTGTACTGTTTGAATCGCGAAGTGTACATTTTCCATAGGTGTAGATTTGCTTCAACTTCGGGGCTGGGAGGTCCCCGATCAACGTGACGAGGGTCCGGGCATTCCCCCACACAGTTGAACATCTGATGCTTCCTGTATTTGATGCTTGCCGAAACCTTCTTTTTGCCTTGTCTGAATATAATCTTAGGGTTGAGGCGTGAAATGCCCGTCCTTTTCTTTTTTCTCAAATCTTCCCACTTTTCCCATTCCTCCAGAATCCGCAAAACATCCGAGAACAAGGTGGAATATTCCTCCAAGATGAAATCGGCGAGAGCATAAATGTGTTCCGCGCCAATGCCGTCCCTCTCTGAGACTTCAAAGAACCGTTCGCGTTTGGATTGATCGTCCTTGAAAAGGATCTCGCCGTTTAGAAAGAACATTTGACAAAAGGCGTCATAGTGAATAGCAGTCTGGACAAACCGCCATCTTTCGGTCTGGGAAAGTAAAAGGCTTGTGGGGTAAGTGGCTGGGGTAACCTTTGGGAACATTGACTTGTATCGATCGTAAATCGAACACCAGCATACCCATGCATACTCGTTTACGACGTACTTGGCCTCGGTATGAAGCCGGGAAAGGTCGCGTAGGATCGAGAGATCAGTCGATGTCGATAAGTCAAGTTCCGAGTCGCGATATTGGAAAAGGTGGTCGTTGACTGCTTCGGCTTCCTCCGTCGTGGCATCTAGTCGCTTCTGGCAGCGGATACGTGATGCTAGAGTGGACATGCGCAGAGAAAGGTGCGGTTCGCAATCTGGGTAATCAGGTCTCAACACATTAACCACCGACTTTAAGAGATGTTGCCGATGGACGCTGAACAACTGTAGGAACAAGGGTGAGAATTTGATGAGCGTAGCCATGTCGTGTAGATCACACTCCATCATAATCTCGATGAGGATCTCGGGTGGAAGACTGTCGATGGTAGCCATGGTGAATGATGCGACCGGTCGCGTGGAGCAAAGGTTGCACGATTCTATTACAACGAGTGTCTGCCTTAAGTAGCAAGTCCTAACCAGGCCAAGGTTTGCAAACTCTCCACGTCCTTCCACCGTAAGGTTCGTAGCAGGCAGAAATAGAGTTACAATTCACAACACGAGCAAAAGACAAAAGAGATGAATATGAACTTGGAACTCTATTAAGCTTTGGCCAAATCCCATTCTTTTAGCTTTTACCATAAAAGCTTACGATGAGTAGCTTGAACACAGCCTCTACACTTTAATCCTCCACCCAGCCCCAACAAGAGCCCATCTAGACATGACAGCGAAGACGGTTCCAACCAGAATAGACACCCCACAGAAAATAATCAATCCAGAGAACTTACCATCCTGATCACCAACAATAGCTCCAGCAACGGGACTACCAATAAGCACACCAAATGCCGCAACACCATAAAGTGACCCATTACGTGTACCAATACTTCGCACATCCGAGAATGAAGCTACCATGGCGGGAATGATGGATAATGTGCATCCAGATGTGAAGCCATATAGCGCAGCGTAAGCAATCACTGATGCCGCAGAGTGTGTGGTGAGCCAGACGGTGAGAGTGAAGATGCCGCCGAGAAGAGTCAGAGGAATCATGACGTTGAAGACACCGATGCGGTCGCCGAGATATGCTGGTAGAAGTCGGCCAAATGTGCTAGCAATTGTCAGTCAGAGATCAAATACGTGAGACACCGAGACTTACGATGCGGCATTGACAATGGGGACCATATACTCGGCCAGGCCTGGCGAAACACCCAGTGCCTTTGCTTGCACAATGATAAAGTTGAAAGGAAGAAAAGAACCCAGGTATAGCATGAATGCAGATATCGTCAAGAGAAGAAAAGGCATCTCCTTGAATGGCGTGATGAAGTCATTCGGGTTGAACTTTCTCTTTGGTGGTGGTAGTCGTGACTTGATGGTAAGATTCGCAATAACCAAAAGTCCAAGGAACAGGAATGCGACGGATCGCATCGCCCAGCCGAACCCTATTTGAACGACTAGACGATTCACCATGATTGGGAGTACGACACCCCCAAGACTGGAACCAGCGGTGACGATGCCAAAGGCAATGGCGCGGTGTTTAGTGAACCAAGTACCAACAGCTGCGATGGCTGGAGAGGAAATCAGTGGGTGTGAGGAGAAGGATATGGGTCAAAACTCACGAGCGTAGAAGAGGAATGAACATCCAATAGCACTGCAGAAACTCTGAGACAGAAGAATCTGATAATACTCTTTCGAAATGGAGGTCATCATGAGACCAAATACATGAAGAAACGATCCAAGAAGGATTGGAACGCGAGGACCAAGCTCATCTGACATTTTACCCACCACAGGGCCCTGATAGTATGAGAAGATGAAACAGCGGCGGTTTGGAGATGGACTTACCCAGAAGAACATCATGAAGGATTCTACTGATGGGATCCAGGCGATACTGCTGGATGAGTAGGATTTCAATTGGTTTTGAGCGTAGTAATCTTGGAATATGCCGATGCCTATGGATATTAGTTGAGTTCCTAGGGAAGATGGTGAACGTACAGTTGATCCATCCAAAACTGGCAAATACAGCGCAGAAACTACCAGCGACAACAGACCAGGCTTTCAATCCTCCATCAGGTGCTGGACCAAAGTCCGTCGCAGGAGCCTTTTCCTCGCCTGACTCCATTTCCGTTGGTAGGGTATCAGTCTGCCGATCGTTCTCGGGCGATGACGCGCGAGGGTTTTGGTTTGGGCTAGTCATTGTTCTTAAATGAGAGTGTCAAGAGAGCTTCAAGAATTGAGGTATGTGAAGAATGAAAAATGTGTGATGATGCGTTCTTTGACGCTTCTTATAAACTTCTGTAGCGTTTGATATGAGACTTCTGACAAATCGCACCCTTGATCATTTCGTCGCGAGATGGTTCCGTATCGGGTTAAGTTCCCTTCGGATCTTCGGTGCGGAGATCCCTGTGGGATATCTCGAAGGATGCTACTCTTTAGGGCTTAGCTTATCCAGCCCCATACCGGTCTTCTCGTGGGTGGACGCTATTTCAACGTCTCGTCATTTCTTCATCTTCTTCCAAAATTTCCCGAAGCATCCCTCCGGATTCCCTCGAAGTTTGCTGCCAAGTACAGTTTGGCGTCCGGCCGCAGGATCTTACGACAACTTATTCTTTTTACTCCCCAGCCCTCCCCCAACAACATGGTCGGTATCCCTGGTAAATCCAAGGCCTGTCCCGACTGCAGAAGACGTCGCGTGAAGGTAACGCCCCAATTCTACTCCCGAAGACCCGAAAATAATTCGTCATAGTGTGACCTCACTCGACCAACATGTCTACGATGCTCCAAAGCTGGACTATCATGTCGAGGATACGAGCAATCGACTTTTTGGGTCCACAGAACTCAAGCTTGCCCTAACGTCTCTGCCCTATCTGTCGTGCGAGAGACAAAGTCGCAGGTGTCAATGTCCTGGCTAGGGTTACTGCAGAGAATGCGCAAACAGCTCGACGGTCCATATGACGTACAGGAGTTCAGACAACAAGCGCTTTCAATGGCAGACGGTATCTATTTTCCACTGTCAAAAGTCGGTAATAGCGAAGGTGACTCAACGCCATCGTCATGGTTCAGAGCCGTATGTCAGATGGAAGGCCCCAGTGACGCGTTGGATCATTCACTCTTGGCGTTCTGCGCAACTCAGATTCGCATATCCGGAGACAGGCGAATCTCTTACGATCAGACGGTTGAGCTGTATAATCAGGCTATATCGAAGGTCATCAGTATTTTGAACAGTCCGTCGATCGGAAATAGTGATCAGAGCCTTGCTGCTATTGTCATGCTTTCCACATGTGAGGTGAGTATTTCATATCTCCACGGGAAGAGTAGGCGCTGACGCGAGACAGCTGTTTTTATTTCATGCTAGTACGAGCTGGAATGCACATGCGCAGGGAATATCTGCCATACTTCGTAATCGTGCAGTGTATGGAACACACTCGCGAAGTTGGGTCGACCTCTGTCGACGATTGTGTGTAATATGCGTACGTGCGAACCTCGACAAAAGTAAACCCAGCTCATATGAACATAGGTTATCCAAGCAATGGTCCAGAAGCGCCCGCTTGTCTTAGAACCTCGCGTCTGGCGACAACACATCAGCCCTCCTACTGAAACAACCTTTACCGGCCTGCTAGATCTTGCCATCGATATACCCTCGATCATGGCTAGCGCTCATCACCTTCTGCAAACCAATGCTGATTCTGTTGAGTTACCCTATTACATCAATCTCCTTCTCCAGAAATTCAACGACCTCGATAAATGGCGGGTACTATACCAGGAGCGAACCTGGTTAGAAAGCAGTAGACCTGTATACTGGTCCGTCCCTGCTCGAGCTAGCAACCCAGTCGACACTAGTGATACAGATAAGCTGTTCCCATTTGCCCTCATCTTCTCGTCCATGGGAGCAGCCAGTGCATGGATATTCGGATCTAGCGTAATGCTGGATATCCTCGATACCGTTCTTCTCTGTGGAATGAACAGTGGCAACATGATTCAGTCAGATTCTGAGAAGATAGCCCGATTACTGTGCCAAAGCATAGAGTTTTGCTATCGATCGGAAAACGGGACATTTGGTCCGCAGATAACCTGTTATTCTCAAGCCACGTTGTTGAAATATTTTGCTCATCGGGGGCTTGAGCGTGAGTTGGAGTGGTGTAGGAATATTCCCAATATGAAGTGTCCGAGAGCAAGTTTTGCAATTGATCTGATGCAGTTCAAGGCGTCAGCAGCATAATGAGGAAACAATTGAACTACTTTATGCAATTATAGCTTCAGCCTTATGCCTTGGAGGATAATTGTCTTTATCCAGTGGGTGGGGCCGTGGTATCTCTGATCATTGGCTGGTTGGTAGTCCCTGGTCTGCTGTGCCGCCAAACTGAAGTGGAGTTACGAACCCGCACATCCTCACAACCATTGCTGCCTGCATCTCGATCGCTTCTATCTATCTTCTAGCACCCAACACAATGCTAGGGCAAAATTCTACCGCAGACCGTGTCAGAAACTCATTCAAAGGGCAGGACTCAGAGTATCCTTTGCACGCATCTATCTGTCAGAATGAACTGGCGACCTTGCAGCATGTGCTAGCTTCTCCAGAGGCTGCATACTTACTGAAGTCAGGCGATGGCTGTTGGGGCACCCCACTGCATCTTTCTGTCTACTTGGACAGCATTGAGGTAGCAAGCATTCTATTACAGGCTGGCGCTGATGTTATAGCTAGTTCATCTGAGCATGAGCTTCGCTTATCACCTTTGGCATTGGCCGCTCGTGAAGGCAATGAACGACTACTCTGGATATTTTGGAAACACTTACACACACGACCCTTCACCAACGACATCAAAGAGCTTGAGATGTGCCTTTTCCAAGCGGCTATGAATGGTCAAGTTCCCATCCTCCGTGCTATGTTAGGATGGTGGGAATGGACAGCGAAAACCAAGAACGATGTCTTGTTGTGGTCAGCGCGAAGCTGGAAGTTCTATTCTGCAGAGCTCCTTCTCTCGGAATTATCCTTTGATCAACAAATTCTGGATGAGGCACTTGGTTGCACAGTGGCGTTCAAGCCTTTGCTGTCTAGTAAACTCATCGATTACAACGGCGATGATTATCTACAGCAGCAACTTTTGATCGCCCTGTTGATTCACGCTGGGGCGGATCCAAATGGAGACACTTACGGGGAACCCTTCATCATAATCGCTGCTCGTCACATCGATCTTGTAGGAGCTCTGAAAGTACTACTTGAAGAAGGCGCCGATCCCAATGTCACCAATCACGAAGGCAAAACAGCACTCCATTTCCTTGCCTTACCAACTGCTATGCATCAGAGCGGACCGCCTGTACGCATCAACGAAACCGCTATTCGTCTTCTTCTCAGCCATGGTGCGACCGTCCATCAAGGGGATACTGAAGCGGGGGCAACACCCCTCCATGCCGCTGCGCTGGATTCCAATCTCAAGGTGCTACAACTTTGCATATCCTCTTGTTCAATAGAGGATAAAAATCAGGCTTTGAGTACGAAGAATCGTTACGGTGAAACATTACTACATTACGCCGCAGCCGGGGGAAAGTGCGATATTGCTGAGTTCCTCATCAGTCAGGGTATCGATGTGAATGGCGTCAGTGAGAATGGCTGGACACCTCTTCACTGTGCGTTGACACCTGCAAAGCAGGGTTCTCAACTGAATAGACGTGTAAAACCAACATCAGAAGCTATAAGAATGGCCAAGCTCCTTCTCTCCCATGGCGCAGATCCCCTTTCTGTAACATCCGAAGGGTAGACACCGCTACGCTGTCTCGCCGTATCGTCCAACAGAGAGGAGAGTAACACTGAGCTCGCCCCGTTTGTAAACCAACTAGTCCAATGTGGTGTTGATATTCATGCCAGGCCTACTTTTATCTCTCGGGAGGGGCCGTGTGATAAAGGACCTTGCTATTACTACTGGAGGCACGAAGTGCAAGAAATTATTCGAGATCCTGGGATTTCGGGCGCGACGATTAGATATGGATATGCAGTCTACAATTTGCTGCTTGCCATGGGAATGGCGAGCTTGGTCAAGGCATTGCTTGAGCACGGAGCTGATCCGCTCTCAAAGGACGTGAGGGGAAATATGGTTATTCAAGTGGCAATGCATTTGTCACTTATGAGTTACTTTCCAGACATGCGGAAAGCTATGGTGGATCCTTTGACAAATAAAGCATGTCCTAGTTGATCGTTCTACGGCGAAGGAAGTATTCAGAGGTATTACTCATGTTTTCCTAATCTCATCGGATCCTTCCAGGCAGACCCAAAGCTAGCAATACTTGGGTCCCCAGTACAAACTATTCCAACAAGCATAACCTTATTAAACCTTGGCCTTGTTTGTCTCCGGTCCAGCATAAGCCGCTGTCTGACCAAGTTTGGTCCATGGCGCAAAAGCCTATCATAGTCAGTTTCAAAAACTCGATCAAGTTGTAGAAATACTCACATTCTTAACATTGTGCAAAGGGGCAGCAAGTTCAGGAAAGTGTCTGCACAAAACATCCTTCATAGTATTGTTCTGCACCCACTCCATCCCTTCACGAGTATAGACCTCAGGACACCAGCCATCTCCAGCCAAGAATCGATCAGACTTGATTCGTCGCGTAGCCATGAGGATAAAAACACGGAACGCAGTGTCACTAAAGCCAAAGCCCTTTGGGAGAGGCTCGCTCAGTGAACCGACGAGAAGGTCTACAGCTTCGAGGTTGCCTTCGTAGACTTCTTCTAGTTCGGCTGCTAATTTGGCATCGCCGCCTGTGAGGTCGATGAAGCTTTTTGCTGGGGTCATGTGGAAGAGACGACGGAATTCATTGTAGCGAGGAACGCCACGTTCGCGATCACGAAGGATGTCGATGGTTCCTAGATCGATGTGTCTTCCCTTAGGAAAGTCTTTGTCACCAGGGACTTTCAAGTCTCGGAGGAAATTGGGCATGTTGTGAGCTCGGATAGCGCCGGGGTGGTTGACACCGAATGAGTAGAAGACATCTGCGAAAGAGAGTCCTAGACCTGACTCGGCATCATCCTCGAAGGGCTTACGAGCTGACTCGAATGAAACGTCTTGAATTGAAAGAGTATCCTTGTGCTGGCCGTCTTTGATACTGAAGAATGCGACGTTATCGGGGATCAGAGGATGGAGACGATATACCGAGACAAATTCTTCGGTGAGACAGTATGGCACGCCATCGTGGTTGACGCCTGAACCTGGAATACCGGAGATGACATCTGACTGGTTATCAAACACGCGACCAAAAGCGTGCCACAGCTATTCATTGAGTCAGTAATCATCTTTGGAGCAGCCACCTAACTCACCTTATCGCCCAAAAGTCCCCACCAATTCGCGTTCATTCCAATCTGCAGCGCCGGATGCTGTAAAATACCAGGCGTCCACTCAACAGTATGAATCTTGGCCATGAGAGCACAATTGATCATCCGAGCGGTATCAAAGATTTGATCGCTAGACCAACTAGGATTCGACAGATGAAGCTGCGTAGCAATGGCGTTATGCTCAAGAGCAAAGAGCGTGTGCAAAAGTTCAAGGCCAAGCCACCAATTTTGTCTGAATCCAGTCTTGGGAATACCATCTTCTGATCGGGGGAGGAATTGTTCGCCTTCTGAGACTGTGACGTCTAGTTGACCGGGCTTTGACTCGTGGCATTGAGCGCGTAAGGCTCGTGTTTCGGCTTCGGTTGAGCCGTAGATCTGGGAGGCGTCCCACCAGTGTGTGCATTCATTATCATAAGCAGGGGTTTCCGAATCCTGCTCGGATAAGGTATCGGCCTTTTTGGTACGAGGGATTTTCATTGTGTGTTCAGTCCACTTGTCTCTCTTCTCAAGAGGAATGTTGATATCGTTGTCGCCGTTGGTTACGAGGAAGTGCTGTGCCCAGTCATGAACTTGGAACTGGATCCATGCTGCCGCGAGAAGATTGACAATCTCAGCTGGTTTGAATTGACCTTCTGGTCTAGCAAGAATCTTCTCAGAGATAACCCTCGGGTTTGGTGTAAGCAGTTCCTTCTCAGTAGGCGGCTTGGTGTGCTTTCTCGGAACATTGCGACCGAATCTCATTCCAGCACATCCCATCTTGGGTTGCTTGAGATCATTGTAAAGACCATCCGAGTCTCTAGAGGCCATGAACTTGGAGTCTTTCATTGGGCATTTAGCCTCGGACCCCTGGAAGTCTGCATCTGGAGACGTGTCGTGCAAGTTCTTCTCACGAAGTTCATATCGGAGAGCGAGGAGATTAAAAACTGCGAACCAGGTAGGAAGTTTGTGCCAATCAATGAAGACGTTGACGCACTTCCAGAAACGAATGTACAAAGATTTGAGGATAGGAACGAGAGACATTCTGAAAAGTCCCCCAAGGAGTGTAAGGGTAGCTACAATTGCAGTGGTAGAAGCCATGATGTTTGGTCACTACAGAATACGAGGAACGAGGTTGTTTTATACCCGGAATAAGGACTTTTGAGCGACGTAAATTGCACATGTGAGAATGCAAGTCATCCATTCCATGTGATCCCTGGCCAGGGCTGAGGCTGACACAGAGGCGTCATACCATGTGCTGATTGGTTTACTTATAAACCTTGCGTCTCATGTAATCCTGAACCCCGCCGAGATATTCACCTATCGACAAGTAAAAAAGGCGCTGATGCCTGTACAAAGAGGGGAACATTATTGCACAACACGGCATGTGTCGTCACATCCGAAGCTTACTTCTTTTTGTGGAGGAACTGTTCCACTGTGGATCGTGACTCTGCAGCTGAATGTTGTGAATAACCTTCGCTAAGCAATGTTCAGCCTTCGGTAGTTGGACATTCACAGCAACTCAACCATTTGTCGCTTTGCGTTAAATGAGTTCAAGGCATGTGATAATTCCTGAACATCGGTCCAGAACCATGTTTGGCGTTGACCATGGCGCAGCTGAAGTTGAAAATGCATTTCAATCGATACAACCTAGCATATCCTCGCAACTTGATTGGTCAAGAATGCCTCCAATTCGAGTTGCGGCTGAAAGCTAAGTCCTCCCTTTTTTTGATGATTGGTGGACCAACACTGTCAGCTTACTCATCGGACTTTTACTGACTGTGCCAGGGTCCAAGAAGGACAAATGATGCGGCCTCGCTGATTCATCTGTTGTAACACGCAATGATACAATGGCGAACCAGTTTTTTTTGCGGTAAGGCGTTTTATGATGCATTTAGCACGTGCTATCGTGGGTTGAGCTGGGGGCCGAGCGCTTACTGGGGTTTGTTATACCAGTACTTGGAAGCTATGCTATTTAGTTATAAAGTGACGAAAGGTGCCAGTTGACCCTTTATCCAGAACTTAATCAGTTTCTAAGAATAAAAAATCAGATTGATTGGATATTTATATGGTTACCGCTTTGTGGGTCACTATGTTAGCGGTAGTTGGAGTTCAGTGGATGCGGGCGACGGAGATGAGCCTACGCTTCGACCTACCCTAGAGGGGTCAACCTTGAAACATATGGTTACTGTCTTCAGATTGCACTGTACTGACGACCTTTTCTCGACCCCGACGCTTCACGATGAATAGCAATGAGAACCGCTTATACATTGCCTTGTACTCAAGTGGGGTTGTCAATAACGAGGAACAAAGGCAAACACCGCGGGTACAGTTTCTGCAAGCTCAGCTGAGTTCTATTTACAAGTATCACTGGGGGCTTTTTATTGGACCGATGCATGAAAGAGGTGCCCAGATACCTGGCATGCGCTACCACTTGAAAATTCACCCTATTCACAATTGGTTATACGGGGCGATCCCTCTAGCCAACGTGAGAAGTACCAAAAATCTCGGCCGCATCGTTATTGCCAAGATCCAAAACGAAACGCGACCGGTCGAAATCATCCGCAACACGCCTGTTGTTTGCAACGGCCCTAACTAGCGTTGCCGGACTAGTTACTCAAACTCTGTCTAGAACAGCTCAAGATGATAGGGCAACTGGGACGGCAAAATTGGATTGGAGGAATTTTGAGACTGTTGCTCGCCAATATGTTGGTAGTAAGACTGCGGCTGCACGATATCTCGATGCTGCCGACATGGCCCGATGTATAATATGCTCAACAAAATAGAAAAGGACACTGTCCCTTGACTGTGCAGGGCCCTCTGTTGTTGGCATTTGTGGCATGTCTCAATTTACAAGAATAATGCAATGGGTTGGGTATCATAGTTGTTTTGAACAAAGCTCAAATCTCTCCCCACCATCGTTGACGCGTCTTCTCCGTCTCCAGCTCAGCAGGGTAGGTATCAAGGAGTTCAGAAATAGCAGCTTGCCATGCTTGTCGAGTCTAGTTCCCACACCGTGCAGGTGTATACTCCCAGTAGCACGCGTACCACCCCACAAACTACCAGTCAATAATACTAACGACACGACCATCGCGACCAAGACCTTAAAGGAACTGGATCCCTATGGGTAAAGACTGGCGGCGGGCAATGTTCGTCTTGTTTGCTTGCTATCCCTTTTATGTCTTGCCGGTCTTGATCGTCTATATGATCTGGGCGTTGCTCGGGCTGGAGACCCTCTCGTAACCACAGATGGAAAGCCTTGATGCTTTTGATAGATCTAAATCTATTCATGATCGCGGTATGCGTGAATAGCATAACGAACCACCTTCGCAACTCTCAACTCCAGTCCCCGGCGTTGGCCGAAGGGCCCTCAATCCCTGGAACATCTGCCGAAGCTGCGAGAGAATATCCCCTCTGTCTGTAGCAGATAATGTTGACCAGACCTAGGTTAAATATTTTTCCTGCACGCGCTCTATCACAATAGATGCTCGGTTGTTACTAACGAATGGGCAGCGCACAGCCAGCTGGGCGTAGCGTTCTTTCCAAGCCATCATCCACCCCCCAGTTAAAAAAGCAATTCTAACCCTTGTAAAGTGGCGTTGATTAAACCAACTGTTGTACAATTGACTTTTAGACTGTAGAGCTAGCTTCTGCTATTAGAGTTCATATCAACACGTCATGATGAAATGCTTGTATCTCAGCGATAAGCAGCCACGTAACTGTCAGATCATGTCTCGTACATAGCAGGGCCGCCACGTTTACTTACATCAGCTCGGGAGGGTGGGCAGAAGTACCCCGGTTTATCGGCGAAGTGGTTACTAAAAAGCAGTTTCTTGATCATTTGATGAATATTTGTGGACCTGGATTGTACCACTGTAGATGCAACTTGCACACCTGGCCTACTGAGATTTTTGACCTACTGGAGGTCGCGATTGATGATACTTTGAAGAGAAGACTTATCTTGGGCTTGCTGTTTAGAGATACCCCTGGTGTTCGTACCACTGTAGATACCTTATACTTTGTTCCAGCTACCCCGTTAATAAAAACAGGCATCCATCACCATTACCACAAAGAGATCTATCACTTGAATCTCTCTAGTTTCTAAATTTCCATGAACAGTATTTTTACCCCTCTATTTACGTTATAAAATATTCTTGTGCTTTTAAAGTGTACACAGATAAACAGTATGAACACAAGCAAGAAACAGTCAGAGGCCACGGAGCATTACGAAGTTGTCGATCCACCCTCAACAGACACCCCAACATCCCAGCATCCTATAGCCGCGTCTGCCCAAACTCGTCGAGATGAGTCTCAAGACGCGATTTTACAGAAGTTGGGACTCGTGGATGAAACTCTGAATCCATCGAACCCAACCTTTGACTTTCAAAAATGGTCTCAAGCTCTCGTTAACCTGCGGAGCAGACTCAATCTTCCAACTCCACCGCGTTCCGGGTTTTGTTTCAAAAATTTGTCTGTTCATGGTAGTGGCCCGGTTGTTGAGCAACAGGATACTCTATGGACACTACTTACCCGGCCGTTCAATATCCAGTCCTGGTTCCGCTCGAAGGAGACGAGGTGTATTCTTACTTCCCTTGATGGAGTCGTCCAAAAGGGACAGCTACTCCTTGTCCTAGGCCGTCCTGGTAGTGGTTGTTCAACATTTCTAAAGACCATCGCGGGTGAGATGCAAAGTCTGGAGATCATCTCATCCTCCGTTCTTCATTACTCAGGTACAGCAAACAACAAACCCATCGCAATGCATAGTTAACAAGACTAGGCATACCACACCAAGTAATGTCTCGGGACTTCAAAGGCGAGTTAATCTACAACCAAGAAGTAGACGAACACCTCCCCTTTCTAACAGTCGGTCAAACCCTCGAATTCGCCGCTGCCATGCGGACCCCGCGGGCGAGACTTCCGGGAATAACACGCAAAGAAAGAATAAACCATGTTGTCCAAGTCATGTTGACGATATTTGGTCTATCGCACACCAGACATACAATTGTCGGAAATGATTATGTACGAGGAGTTTCTGGTGGGGAAAGGAAAAGGGTTTCCATTGCTGAGACTGCACTTTCTGAAGCTGCTATATCGGCGTGGGATAATTCTACTCGAGGCCTGGATGCCGAGTCTGCGCTACATTTCATTGCTCGCCTACGAACTCTTTCCGATTGTATGAGTCATGCACGCTAAAGTTATGACGATTCACTAATCATGTTATAGTAACTCAATCATCTAATGCGGCAGCCATATACCAATCGTCGGAGTCTATGATTAGCCTATTTGATAAAATATTAGTCCTCTACGAAGGGCGAGGAATCTTCTTCGGCCCTACTTCTCTGGCTTCAGGCTATTTCGAACGTATGGGCTGGTATCGCCTTCCTAGGCAAACAACCGGAGATTTTCTAACCGCAGTAACCAACCCCGAACAAAGACAAGCCAAACCTGGACAAGAGCGCTCAGTACCTAGAACCTCCGAAGAGTTTGAGCAGTACTGGCGCGCTTCGCCTGAGTATTCGACATTGATGGAAGAAATTGATGAGTATCAGAAGAACTTTTATGGAAGCAGCAACGTTACGCAAAAGCGATTCGAGGAGATACGCGGGAAGTTGAAAGCAAAGGGAATGTTGAAGAAAGCTTCACAAACAATTTCATACCCAATGCAAATTGCCCTTTGTGCAAAAAGAGCAACACAGCAACTCTGGAACGACAAAGCATCAACCTTCACAACTCTGATTGGAGAGATTGTCATTGCGCTTGTTGTAGGATCAATATTCTACGGCACCCCAGAGACTACAGACGCATTCTTCTCTTACGGATCTGTGCTTTTCTTTTCAGTCCTTCTCAACGTTCTTATGGCCGTGACAGACACTCACAATCTTTACAAAGGGCGCTCTGTTATGGCTAGACAGTCGTCATATGCCTTTTATCGACCGTCTGCTGATGCGTTTGCAAGTGTTCTAGTTGACATTCCTATAAAGTTTGTCGTTGCTGTCTTTTTCAATGTTATTCTCTACTTCCTGTCTGGTCTTGCGAAAACTGCATCTCAATTCTTTATTTTCTTCCTCTTTGTTTTTGTTACTACTATAGCTATGTCCATGATATTTCGGACGATTGCTGCTGCAACGGTTTCCCTTCCTCAGGCCATGGCAATATCTGGCTTTCTTGTACTTGCACTCGTTACTTATACAGGCTTTGTCATTCCCAGTCCTGAAATGCACCCATGGTTCAAATGGATCTCTTATATAAACCCCCTCGCTTACGCCTTTGAGGCTTTGCTTGTTAATCAAGCTCATGGGACTGACTATCCCTGTTCCACCCTTGTGCCATCCTATCCAAACCTTGTGGGCGAGACATTTGTTTGCCCCATACCCGGATCTGTGGCTGGGGAGACCTACGTTAATGGGGATTCATGGTTTGAAACAAGCTATGATTACAGCTACTCCCATCTGTGGCGCAACCTGGGTATTATTTTCGGTTTCTTATTCTTCTTTTTGGTCATGTATCTTTTGGCTACAGAGCTCAACGTGAACTCCTCTGTTAGCATTGAAGTCCCAGTTTTTCTACGCGGCCATGTTCCAAAATCCGACATGAAACTCAAAGCCAGGGATGACGTAGAGCAACCGATGATGATCAACAATGCACCAAGCGAAATTACCTCTGGCAAGCCAACATACACGAAATCAAATGACTCAGTCTTCTACTGGAGGAAATTGAACTTCGATGTCATGATCAAAGGGAATTCAAGGCGACTCCTGGACGGACCGTCCGGCTGGGTCAAGTCAGGTTCCCTTGTCGCCTTGATGGGCGTATCGGGGGCTGGAAAGACGACATTACTCAATGCCCTTTCTCAAAGAATGTCCTCTGGCCAAGTCCATGGCGAGTTCGGCGTTGATGGAAGGCCATTACCGGCATCATTCAAGACTGATGTTGGCTATGTCCAGCAGCAAGATGTCCATCTTGAGAGTACAACTGTACGTGAAGCGTTACAATTCTCAGCAATGTTGAGACAGCCTCGCAATGTACCAAAAAGTCAAAAGCTTCAGTCCGTGGAAGAGACGATTCATCTGGTTGGCATGGACGAGTTTGCTGATGCTATTGTTGGATTCCCTGGCAAGGGACTTAATGCAGAGCAACGCAAGCGTTTGAGCATTGCTGTCGAGTTAGTTGGAAAGCCATCCCTGCTGTTGTTCCTGGATGAGCCAACTTCGGGCCTCGATAGCCAATCCTCAGAAGCAATCTTGAACCTACTTCAAAAGTTAGCCTTGGGAGGGTTGGGGATCTTGTGTACGATCCATCAGCCAAGTGCCATGCTGTTCCAGAGGTTTGATAAACTGTTGCTTATGGCGCAAGGTGGCAAGGTTGCCTACTTTGGAGATATTGGGGAGAATTCGGGCACAGTGGTTGATTATTTCAATGAACGTGCACCACGGAAGTGTAACGACGACGAAAACCCCGCAGAGTATCTTCTGGATATGATTGGTAATTCCAAAGAAGATGAGCTGGACTGGCCTAATTCATGGAGTACCTCCCGAGAGGCTAACGAAGTGGAAACTGAACTGGAACGCATTTCACATTCGCCAACCTCCAAATCATCACTCGAACACGTTGTTCAAAAGCAACAGCGAGGCGCCTACCCTGTCCCCTTAATCTCGCAGGTACCAATTGTGTTGAGACGCGCAATGCAACAAAACTGGCGGTCACCAACATACATTGCCAGTAAATTTGCATTAGGCGTCGCAGGCACCTTATTCATCGGCTTTTCGTTTTTCCAACCTGGTAATTCTATAATTGGAATCCAAAACGCCATTTTCTCGATTCTCATGGTTTGCGCTATGTTTAGCAGCTTAGTCCAACAGGTGAAGCTTTGCGACCTTTAAAAGTCTACACAGCTAATGGTGGTGTTACAGATTATGCCGAGATTTGTCATGCAACGTACTATCTATGAAGTTCGTGAGCGTCATTCTAATATGTACTCATGGGTTGTTCTTATTCTGGCCAACATCCTCGCGGAAATTCCATATCATATTATCCTTGGTATAATCAGCTTTGCGATATTCAACTACACAGTTTTCGGAATACGCTCTTCTGAAGACCAAGGGCTGGTTCTTCTGTTTTTTGTTTACTTTTACATCCTTGTTGGGACGTTTGCAGCCATGGTTATTGCGCCATTGCCCGATGCGACTACAGCTGGTCGCGTGACAACAGTTCTATTTTCTATGATGATTCTATTCGCTGGTGTTTTTCAAACTCCAACTGCTCTACCTGGTTTCTGGATATTTATGTATCGCGTTTCCCCCATGACATATCTCGTTGGCGGCGTGTCTGTTAGTGGGCTTGCAGGTGATTCAATCGTTTGCTCCGATTCTGAGCTTGCTATTTTCCAGCCTCCAAGCGGTGAAACTTGTGGGTCATACATGCAGCAATACATTCAACAGGGAGCAGCAGGAATGCTGCTCAACCCCGGGGCTACAAATGATTGTTCTTATTGTCCTATTCGAGATACCGATCAGGTCTTGGCTCGCTCTGGTATGTATTATCAGGACAGATGGAAAGATTGGGCATATGGTTTTGCTTATGTCATTTTCAACATCGTTGCTACCTTTCTACTTTACGCACTGTTCAGATTAGCCCTTTGGAGGATGGGCGTCCAGAGGGCCAAAGAAATGTTTCGAAGGAATGGACGTCATACAGGCGTTTAAAGGGGTAACATTGTCTCAAATCTCTATACTTAGAGATTGTAGCTAAGACATTAGCCTTCTTAGCGAATCGTTTGTAGCTCCACAGTACAACCGCATCTCAAACCTTACCCAACATGGTGCTGTATGTCGATAATCTATCTTATCTCATCTCCTTACCCCTGTTTTCTTCCGTCAACGACAACTGAAGCCTATCCATCAGCCTTCCCAGAATCCATTCACTCTCCCCATTGGCACTTATCAAAGGGCTCTGACTTCCAATCCACGACCATTTTCTTAAGACAGTATGGTCACACCCCTGCTGGTCAACGCTGCTATGTGTTCTTGGATCGCTCTCATCTTCTCCGATAAGCTTGAGATACCAGGCCCATTGTTCGAAAGTATAGTGATGAGGTTTGTTCTCTTTAAGGTGGCCCAAAATGTAACGAATCTCGGATATTAAAAGGTGTTGTAGATGGACCCCTGTAGGAAGGTCGCCAACGTTATTCTGCGAACGAGGGGTGAAATCCGCACGAGGTTGACTTTTCTGTGGATCCAATATCGTGAAAAGAGGTTGATGGGTAGGGAATTGTTGACCAGTGGCTTTTGAAGGTGCTCTTTTAAAATCAGGTTCATTGGTGTTTCCTGCGAAGACTTTCCCAAATGTAATTTTGCAAATAATAGTCTTCAAATTCCTCGCAAATCCACGATCATCCGGCAAAATCGTAACTTTTCCGACGAGAATAATTCCATCTCGGATAATCCTAACCACAGTATCACTGGCATTCGATATAAGAATCGTCATAGTTGGCAGAGCAAGAAGAGACCAAAAGACATAGAAGGATCTTCCGAGATTAGACTTTGGCGAAAAGTCCCCATATCCAATTGTCGTCCAGGCCACGAAGCAGAAATAAACGGCATCAAAGTATGTCCAGCTTTGTTGGGCCTCCTCAGCTTTCTGGAAGACGCAAGCCCCTATGAACCATAAAGAGAGCCACAAGAACGTCGAAATCGCCATCGCGACCCATCTTCTGCGTGTGGAAGACCTGGCCTGAATTCTCCGCATTAACTGGAATTCAGTTTTACGGCGTTCAAACTCGCGTCCTTGCACTTCGACTGAGCTTCCACGGGGCATCTGCAAGTCTTCATAAATGGGATCCAATGTGTAACCCTCACCCTTTCGTATCATCTTCTTGATAAACTTGTCATGCCTCCTGTTGTCTATCCTCGTCCTGATGCATCTCCTGGCGTTCTCAAGAATCAGGGTCCTGACTGAGCTGATGACCAAGCCAAGAGATATGATTCCGGCTAGTGCGAACGGAATCAGGAGTCCTCTTCCAAGGTCAGTCGTAGGGTGATAATCCCCGAAGCCCACAGTAAAAAGCGTAACAACTGTCCAATATACAGCATCGAGGTAATTCCATGACTCAATCTCGGAGAATAGATAGGCTCCAAGAAGGAGGTATATCAGGAGTAAGATGCTCTGAAGCATTAGGCTGCGTTGACTCGGAGTTAGTGGTAAGCTTTTTTCATAGCGATTCGTAGAAGCGCCCCAAAAGGTCAAAGTAAGGAGTGTTGCATCAGCAAAATAGAGTATAGCTGCAAACATGCCATAGTAGAAAGACTGAGACCAGATGATATCTTCGTGAGGTAGTCCTTTGTCTTTGAAGGGCCGAGCGGCAGTAGCGCATAGAGCGATGCGACAAATTGAGGAGATATACCTGTTTGCAATAAATGAGTATTGAACCAGATATTAAAATGATCTCATACCATCCAATTATCGTAACAGGCAGAGCTAAACCGAAGCGGATCCGTCTCGCCATGTGGAGAAGAAGGAAGAGATTCGCAATGATGCCGATCAAGAGTTGGATACCCTCTATGGCCACTAACCTAAGTTAGAGCGTCAGCAAAAAATAAGAACCGGATTTCGTGGTAGACCTACCATGAAGGATCAGGAATATTCACGGCGTCCTGTATATCTGTCCCAGGAACAAGATTTTGTCGCCACGGTTCAGCTAATGAACATATACTAAATGCTGAAGCAACTGGACCTAAAGTTCCAGCAATCATCGGGAATGCTGTTGAGAGGAACCACCAACTTTTGCACCAGATAAGAATCTCCCGTGTTAGTGGAAGTGTATTCATCAATCGCCGTCCATTCCGGGTCAAGACCTACTTGCGACCGTCCGTGTCATTGTCTTTTGGTAGTTTTTCTCTATGCGCAGTAGAACTGCCAATGTTGGAACGCAAATGCTGATTGGTATTTTCTTCTTGAGCGATGTCCATGGCGTGCTGATACCTGGGATACCTTTCAATAAGAAAAAGAAAATTGCAAGATCTAATTTGAAATCGGAACAGATCGAGTTGTGGATTTCAACGTCGAGGTTCCCAGTGTTACGTACCCTAAAGGCGATCTTTATCTGGTGCCATCAGGACTGAATGTGGTAGGTTCACCGTGGTACAGCGACTAGAATACCGAATCCTCCATCGGTTTGCAACTATGACTGAAAGGTCATTCAATTCCTTAGTCTCTCTACTACTGCAGATTCATTACTTCTCGACAAGAAAAGTCTGCTTGACACGTAACAACGTATTAGCTATGGCGTTATTGGGCAATGGTACTTCAGACAACTAAACCTTTCCTTATCCTGCCATCCAATTCTGATACCAATAGCTTGAACGGGTAGATCCAAGTTGGTGTGCAAGTGTGAAAGCTGACAAAGTCTGTTGTCGTAACACACTTCCCTCAAGAGTCTGGGCCCTGGCTCAAGTGTTGGTGTTGAAACAGAGGATCCAAAGTGCCTCCGTGCATCCGCTTCGGAACGGAAACGGCACAGTCGGATGTGGTTACATTTGCTTGGAGGTCCGCATGCAAATCTCAGTGAGTCATAGAACTGTAATTCCCTGTTTAGCACAACACAGCTGAAGCGATAACATACATGCAAGGTTTCAAAGCCCAATCACAATTTGTCTCTGGAAGCCCAGATCGGCCGCCATTGCTACCCCTCACACCAGCATCTATGTCCACCTCCACATGTTTGGTGTGAGTTGCACGAGCCGCATGATCTGACAAATCACTTGCAGATGGAGAATGGGAAGTGAGATTAGGTTGAAACGTGGCAAGGGTCTGGACCTCGGACCATTGTTGGTAACCTGATGATTGATGACGCTAATGATGCACACCAAAGATTTGTAAGAGTACTTAGAAGAATAAGACCAGCCTCAACATCAAGGCTACAAGCCTCGTTGGTCCAATTTTGAACATCCTCGAACACAGGACAACAAACTATATTAAGAAGTCCCTTCTCCTACGCATGGTGAATTAGTAGACCACAGTACGAATGTCGGTAGCTACTACCTACTCTTGAACAACCGAACCTCTTTACATCAACTTTTGGAATCACTCAACAACATGGCCTCTCGGGAGCTGTTCGTGGTGATTTTGAATCATACTAACGAAGAACTCGAAACCGAGGTTGAATGGCCAACTCTTACACATGGCCATTTCGTCAAAGGCCCGGACCTCCCACCACCACAAACAATTCTCGCTGGCGAGAGCGGTATGTTGCGTTGCAAGTCCAACCACTTGGGCGGAAAGATCGAAGGTTCCATTACGTACCGTCTCGTCGGATTCGGACCAAGGAACGAAGTGGTATTCACATGGAGCCTGCCTTATGTTGGTGTGAATAAGTTTAGCGCTGCGTCGGCCATCCCTAACTTCCAGGTGCATACTTTGGGTGGACATGGCAATCAGGCCGTTGTTATCTTTGTACTAGGTGAGTCAGCTCTCCATGGGATAGAGGCGCGTCCTTAGTAACGCAACTAGAACCTAGCCAAAAGACAGATGGAGGGTTGGAAGATGGTGGGGTGTTAGCTGCTGCTGCTAAATATCCTTTGAAGGTTGCCGAGGGACCTTTGACTGGCATAAGTCACGATTAGGTGGATGTGGTATTGCTGTCTCAAATTGAAACTCAAATGTGATTATTAAAGAGACCATGCTTGCGGCTGAATTAATGCACTATTTTGTGGCGGCACACCACTACCATGTACCCAGTTGCGGTGGCTGGGACATGGTCCAATACGTATCTGATAACAAGCCTTATCGGATTTGGAAAAGGTGCATGATGACAAGGCCATGTAACAGTGTGCAACAAAAGTCTACAACGGTAGACACACACTATGATATGTCAATACAGTGCGGAGAACTTCAACAAGTCGTTGTTTGGCTATGCGGTGTAAGGTCTATTCGCAGCCTCAAAAACCGTCGATTTTCCATTCATTCTGCTGTTACTCTTAATATTATTCACTCAGAAGCATACGAGTTATATGTTGCTGAGTTCAGGATAGTCTGCTATCATGTTCTTCATGCAACTGATCCACTTTGTGGTATTGCTGGCTCCAGCTGCACGTAAGTGAAGCTTTCGCAAGATCTACACCTCATTTGACACATGTTCCAGTTCAAAATTCAGTCTTCGCCAGTGCTGAAGTCTTACCATTTCTTGGCCCGAGAGGAACCCCAAATGCACCCGATGGCTACGCTCCAGGTAAAGTCTCTTGCCCAGAAACACGACCTACTATACGTCCGGCAGCCAATCTTTCATCCGAGGAATCAAAATGGCTGGAACAACGTGATAAAAACACGGGCGCCGCGTTGAGAGATATCCTAAAGAGATTCGATATCGGAAACTTAGATACAGACTCGTACCTTGATAGTATCCTAAGTGACGACGATGCCCTTCCACGAATTGGGATTGCTATCTCAGGCGGGGGTTATAGAGCCATGATGAACGGTGCCGGTGCTATCGCCGCGTTTGACAATCGGACCACTGGTTCCAGCAGCAAAGGCCACTTGGGTGGCATTCTCCAGGCTACTACATACCTGAGCGGTTTGTCTGGAGGTAGCTGGACAGTTGGAAGCTTGTATACGCAAAACTTCACATCGGTTGAGTCCATCATCTCTGCAAAGAGTGGATTTCTATCGACTCTTTGGCAGTTCGATGACTCCATTCTCGAAGGTTTGTCAAAGCCTCATTTCTATCTGTAGACAATTTTGTTGACCTAGAAATCTATAGGTCCAGCAGGCTTAAGGCGGTCAGAGTACTATCGTCAGTTATACCAGGATGTGAACGACAAGGTGGACGCAGGATTTAACAAAAGTATTACCGATTACTGGGGAAGAGCTTTGTCGTATCAGCTCGTCAATGCAAGCAATGGAGGACCAGGTAAACATTTCTCCGGTCCTATACTGATGGGAGTAACTAACATCTCTTGAGCATATACATTCTCATCGATTGCAAACGATACCGATTTCGCCAACGCACAAACGCCAATGCCCATCATCGTTGCCATCGAGCGGACAACGGGTCAAGTTCAAATCGCCACCAATTCCACCATCGTGGAATTTAACCCATGGGAAATGGGCTCTTACGACCCTGGCCTTTCTGCCTTTGCACCTCTGAAATATGTCGGATCATCTTTCAATAATGGTACTCTCAAGCGAGGCAGCCAATGTATCGCCGGAGTGGATAATGTCGGATTTGTAATGGGCACTTCAGCGTCATTATTCAATCAGGCTTTTCTACAAATTGGCAAGGCCGACGACGCTCCAGACTTCCTAGTAAAGGCCATCAACAACACGTTGGCGGATATTGGCGAGGAGAATAGAGATATCGCCAACTGGCCCAACCCATTTTACAAATACAACCCTAAAAACAATTCCAACGCTGAAACAACGATTTTGACACTCGTTGATGGAGGAGAGGACCTGCAAAACATTCCACTACATCCATTGCTCTTGTCGGAGCGAAAGGTCGATGCCATCTTCGCCGTTGATGGCTCCGCTGACACGAGAACACGTTGGCCGAACGGCACATCTCTCGTAGCAACTTCTCAACGATCCCAGGAAGGCACATCACCACAGAATTATGATTTCCCCGAGGTTCCAGATCAGAACACTTTTGTCAATCTCGGCCTAAACAAGCAGCCTACATTCTTCGGCTGCGGTAACTCAACTGGCCCGCTGATAATTTATCTCCCCAACGCGCCATATACGACTCAATCCAACTTCACAACATTTGACCTTGAATACAGCGACACTGAGAGAAACAACATCATCCAGAACGGATATAATGTCGCGACTATGGGGAATGCTACTGTTGTTGAGAATTGGCCTGCCTGCATTGGGTGTGCCATTTTGGCAAGGAGCTTTGTTCGAACAAAGACCGCTGTACCATCCCAGTGTGAAGATTGCTTCAAAACCTTTTGTTGGAATGGGACTACGAATGACACAGTGCCAGTGATCTATGAGCCAGATCAGATCATTGAAAGTGGTGTGGGGGTTATGGCACCATTGAAGGGTGTAGCAGGTTTTGCTCTGTTACTGAGTTTCATGCTTTTTTACATGTGAAAACTGTAAAAGGCTAAACAAAGTGCACTAATGCAATAATGCAGATTGATTACAGGATAACGTAGCTTTAATAAGTCTAGTGTATTACCTTGAATGCAATAATCAAGTTCCTAGTTATGTATGAAGCTGAAGAGGCTTCTATTTGAGTTTTTTGAAGGTCAGTTATCAAGTCGTACAGTCCAAGTCAACATGTTCATTAAACAACCACAGATATTATCCCATCGCTAATGGAGGTTCAGGTCCAACGGTATACACACAGTCGCACAAATGAACAGGCTTCAAGAAAGTAACAAATTGATAAATCAAGCATTAAATACGTATTAGCTGGTAAAATAAACTGTCCCTGTTCCAATCTGGTGGACCGTTGCAAAACTAGGAGCTAACTGTGGTATCTTCAGCAAATTCAGCCTTGTCAACTGTTGCCAATCCTGGCCTCTTATCCTTCTGGTTCTACGTCTGCTATCAGGCAGTACATTACTACGCACACGAACTTAGACGTCGCTTGCGTTATCCCTGTGTGAAACTGATTGAAGACGATCGCCATTAGCCCGAGGCTCAGGCCTTCGGGGCCGGGATCGTTAGCATATGATTCCCATTCCAAGATGGCTGATGTTGAATTGAAACTTACTTTGTCAGCTTTTCGGCATGTTGCCTGAGGTCGTTCTTGGTCTCGTCCAGCCTGATATAGGTGACGAAAACATACGCACCCTAGAGTTCTCCGTGTCAGCGTGGGTCAATAGAGCCCAGATCATATGGCGACTTACAAGTAAACCACTAACGAAGTGTAAGAACCAAGCGATGAATGAAAAGGCCAAGGCTGTTCTCCATGAAGCGCAACCCGCGTCGCCAATAGTCGCTGGTGCAACACGTCCTAGAGGCCAGAAACGACCCCAATAATAGCCCCAGTAGTTATAATACCAATTAGCAGAGCATGTATGAGTACCTGTTCTCTAAACGATGTAAAAGAACATCACGTAATCAGTAATTATCCTGGTTGGAATAATAGGGAAGAACATACCGTTTGGAGCAAGCAATATGCCACGAGCCACATAACAAACAAGACAAAGTCAAATGGGAAGCCCAGGAACATATTCTTGAACGGCGGGCAGAAGAATACTGAATAGAGGATACCGAGACATGCGACGACGATGGTATAGATGATACGTCCGTCGATGTGCGCCTGGGCAATGCCAGCAAGGTAACAGAAGCGTGAGAGGATTCCAAGAACAATTATTGCGCTGGCAAGCTCTGCAAGACGCAAAATGACAGAAACCACTTTGTGCGCAACACCACTTTCTCTCGCCATTGTCACTGTTAGAAGTGGGTGACTGGGTTTAGGGTGGGTAACCTGAATCTCGAGTATGAGGTAAAGTCGATGATCATACAAGCCAGATCGAGATGAAACGGCGAAGCAAACAGTGCGATATATACTCGGAGGGTTGTAATGTTTACGCAATCATATCACGTGTAAGTATCTTCATCGCGCCCTATTGTCATCTTCGTATGTCATTTGGTAACGGGCATTTAGGATTGGTATATTGTCTACAGAATCAGATGATGTTAAGATTGAGTTTAGCTTGATCTGAAAGAAACGTTGTTACCGATTCTTGACAGAAACCTTAAAAGCGCCAATGAAATAATACTGACTTATGGCAGCTTATGGCAGGGGGGAAAGACGTTATTACCGGTCGTTGACATGAACTTTAAATACGCCGATGAATCACATTGACTCATGGTTTCTTATGACTGTAGTACAACTACTGTCATTCTGATATTATCATAGGCCCTAATGGTATACCTGGCGGCCCTTACTCAGTACGAGAGATACTGTTAAGGTTGAGGGGTAAAAGAGACTTCAAGCCCACATACCACTGAAGGGTGCATGATCTGACACAGGGCATGTTGTAACTTTCTGCCTGCTGTACAGTGGTTTCATTTTGTATCGTGAAGTCTTTGGTCCCTTGCCGTTAGCTTGCACGTGTCTGAGAAGGCGGGTGTGGAAATTACCGTCCAATTTGCGGCTGACATCGGGTCCTAAGATACAAGGTGGTGTGTGGGATGTTTACTTGATTGGTTAAACCTGTACACCATGATCACCATGATCCCCTTCATGTCAGGGTTTACAAACTCTAAATAACTACCCTGAAACCAGGATCGCGGATTTACGAACAAGCCACATTTACAGTACACATGGCTTTGTCCAATCTTTAATGGAATCAATAATTGGCTGTGTAGAAGCACTAATCAGTTTCTGCAGCTGGTCGAGGGATGAGGGTCTAGACCAGGTACTTACGCCCACCTTCAGCCCAGTACATCCTAAACGGGTATGCTTATCGTGACATGTGTCAAGCTGAGCCGGCCTTCGCATCTTCAGATCATGGGGATAGCTGTAGACTGCAGCCCATCTACAATCACAAATCTGCCTTGCATCCGATGACACGAATATTTAGGATAGGCGTGCTGAAGAAAACCCTTATTGATCTCAGATCCTCGTCATCTCACACCTTTCATCTGTGAAAGACATTGCTGTCACCCTTGAACCATGGCACCATTGGATCGCCACGAAGACATCACCACCGACATCCCACCGGAGAAAGAAAAGGACTATACATGGGTTGCTGTTTTCATAATCCCATTTGCTCTGGTAGTATTCTTACTTCATTCGTTCTTACCAAAGTCAGTTATTTGCAGCCCTATACTGATCACATGAACGATTTGGCTAATGGTACGCAAGGTTTTACACCTGGATAAGACCTGAGGCCGCAGGAAATTCCAGCCAGGCAGCCAGCCCTGCCACCTCTACATGCTTACCCTCAACTACCGTCCAAACACGGGACCTGTCACAATTAGACGTCGCCATTCCAGCAAAGAAGTGCTATGATTTGAAACTGGAACTTTCTAATCAAAAGCATGCTTTTTGGGCAACCATAGCGCCTAGCATAATCTGGTATGTTTAATAAGCCCAAGAGCCCAAGAACAACAGCTTAGGTTGCCTTCCTCTTTCATAGCGCTATCTGTCTGGAAGACTTCAGCGATGCGGATGAAGTCCGCCATCTCGCGTGCGAGCATATCTTCCATTCTGTTTGTATTTCAGGGTGGTATTTGGCGCAGCACGACACGTGTCCAATCTGTAACTGTGACTTCGTTAACGCCTTGCAGAAGCCGTGCGAAGCGCATCTTTGACGTCGTTGATAAGTAGTCTAGCATTACGATAAAGATTATACCGCCTTGCAACTTTATGATAGGTCCAGATCTAGAAGCAAACCTGATTCTTGGCCACGAATTAACCATTTTGTACGGGTGCATGACGAACTAATACTTTTCGGAGCTAGTGGTGCCGAGGACCGACCACTTGCTGGCGTACGTCACACTGATGTCTTTTATCATTTAGTCTTTCTCACGTGCGAGAGAGGTTTACAGCTGAACCCCTGAGCTTTTGTTACTAAGCACGCTAGAGGGGTGAGGGCTTAATCCCTGTCGCTATGGCAGGGTATTGGACAGTAACAGTGGGCTTCCCGCACCCTGAAGCCGCTTTTTAACCAATAAATGCTCCTGAGTTAAGTAAAACCGGAGACTGCGGGGAGTAGAGCCCTACTGACAAAAGTCCAGGGTATGAGGTGTATTAAAAAGCCGACCGAATCAACTGTAGATTACTTGTATTGCCCTCGCCATCGCAATGCTATAACCGGCCATCTTCTCCTCTTGTCAGTTCAAAGTCTCACTCAACTCTAAGAGTCGACATGTGAGTCTTCTATTATCCTCCTCTAATGCTAATATCCGCTGCACTGCGGCATCCAAAACTTCCCCTCTGCTGTAACAGTAACCAGCATCAAGCGACTTACTGTCGTTTCCCATTGGCGGCATCGATGTATACAGAACGGCGAGCAACCTTTCAAAGCCCTGCTTCAAGCGTGCCCTGTACTTTTTCTCGATGTTATTGTGACAGTTCCGTGCTCGCTGCACGTTGGCCGCGACAGATATTCTCTGCTGCCTTGTTCTTTTCGGCTTTCGAGAAGCTGATCGCAGCTTAACCTCTGGTGACTCTTTCCCTGGATCATCAAGGATGTACGTGGCACCTGTGCCGCCTCCAGAAGGTTCTATTGAGGTCTCTCTGGCCAATGTGGACTCGAAGTCGAGGCTCGACATGTCTTTGTCATCGTTCAATTGCTCGACAGATACATGATAGCCGTCCTTGATGCTATCGAGCCATTGGGGTAACGAGGGCGAGTTTGAGTGAGATGAAGTATCCCAGGCATTCGTCTCTGGAAGTCCTGGCGACGAAAGGACAAATGGGCTAGCTACAAGACCGTGAGACTAATGAAACCATAGTCTGACTTGGTATTGGCTTACCCTCGTCCAAAGTATCTCGAATCGTGTCAAGTGGCACCTGTGAAACGTCAGAATTGACAGCCGAAAAGAATCTGATTTGCCCTGATATCTGGTCCCATGGCAGGCCAATTTGCAGGGCTCCTTGAGCTATAGCCTGTTTATGGCCAGAGACTGTTGCTGCTTTTTCTCACGTACCTTGCCTTGGCTATGTGTGATAGACCAGAGAAGGTCGCTAGTATCGGTTGTAATGTCGCTGGCTGCCATGTAGGTGATGAGTCGGTGGAAGGGCGTCAATGGGAACAGGATCTAGGCACGATTTGGTAGAAGTCACATGCACTTCAGTACGGGTACCTCTGGATATAAGTCTTCTGTGAAGGCATTCATTATATATATCCGCGGTTGTGGCACAAGTGAGTCGGATCCGGCCGCGTTCGACCAGGCCCATGCATTTTGTTGTTGAGGAATCAAAATCCTGCCCAGTGGCGTTGTCGTGGTAGTCTAGAACTGCGGGGAGAGGCAATAATAACGTTTATACCATTTCGGGACCCTGATGTCAGAATAAGCCACAATGACAAAACTCTGGGCGAAATCGAGATCGCGGTTTTGTTCAGGTGTTGATCCCCTCACTCTGGTCCATTAATAATCTCTGTATCCATCGACTTTCACGATTCCCGAAATATCTTCACGTGTTTAGTCTGTTCATAAACGTTGTACCAACGTCCATCGGTATTTTGACAATATATTATGGGCTTTGAACGTAACCTTCCTCTCTACGATGAAGCTCGTTACTGTGCATGCAAAAGAAGCGTTTGAGTGATACAGTCAGTACCTGATTAATGTGGGTGGACCCTCAATGTCAGCATTATATCATCGAAACTCCAATGTAATTGGTAGATGCAATGAGGGTGACACATCGCCTTGCAAGGCACACTCGAATCTGAGATCTTACCGGAGGATATACGAAACTACATTATTCTTACGATGTCGTGCATGAACTGTGGGATAACAAACCAGGTACTGTGTACAGGGTAAGGGTGTAGAACGGTTTATGGAGAGGACCCAATCAAAAGTGTTTCAATGGCTTCGGGCTTTCTGACATGCATATGGTACCCACTCTTCCAGTTCGACCCTTGTCACTTCATCGTGGGATATAAGCGGTAAATGCGGATAAGAATGTGTCTGCCAAATCCGAAACCATGCATTAGGCTTGAAGTTTATCTTCAGCAACACTCTGAACTCTCCATCAACACCTGTCCAATTATGTAAGAGGTAAGTAGTACAGCGTTTGTACAGATTGGTCAATAGAACTCAAACAAATTCCCCCGCTCCCTGGGAGTAAAAGCTCCAATTTGTGTAACCCACCTCACCAGCGTTAGAACCTGGACTCGTGTCGGATGAGACGGATTCTTCCACTGCTTTGTGCGCCGCGTCTTTGATGTATCTTTGTATCATCTCGCAACCACAGCTGCCGTGCTTGAGTATTTCGGACTTGAGCATGAAAGCCTCGTCCTTCAAAACACGGTAGTAAGCTGAAAGTTCTCGATGCCGCGTTTCTGCCTCGTCCAATTCCGTTTCTAGTGTCTCCTGTTCATCACGCTTTCGCTCACGACATCTTGCCGCAGCTACCCTATTGCGTTCCAACACTCTCTCATATCTGCCAGCTTTCACTTTGTCAACCGAAAACGGGAATTTTCGCCGGGACAAGCGCTTCCTTCCCGTAGACAAGCTTTTAGCCTGCTTGTGATCACTTTCAGATGACCCCGCACCTGTATCACAGGATGTAGCAGAAACGGGTGTCGTCTGTTCTTCTGGCGAGTATGGTTGTTGTTGTCTGTCATGAGGGTCGGGTTCGTAACCGAGAAGTCCGTAACCAGACGGCGTCGGGGGGAAATTTCCGAAATTTGTTGTGTGCATCCATGCATGTGTGGGATACGAATTTCCATACCACCCAAGATCATGATTTGGCGATGGTGCTAGGTGGGAGCTGTCACATTCGGGTGGAAGAAATGGGTGTGCAGAAGCGTCCCATAGCCCCTCCTGTGGGAATAAAGGAGGACTGAGTAACGTATTGCCAATCAGCTGATGGGCTCCAGTGGTGCTATTGCTGCCAGGTGGATCAGTGAATTCCGTCATCCAAACGCCCTGTAAGGGTTCTCTGAACTCCATGGTTTCGAATATCCGGGTATTGGAGGCAGCTCTCTGGTCTGTGTTGAATGGACCTCTGATTATCGAACTGATACGTTGATGTTCGGACGAAACGATTGATTGACGTCAAGATTGACAACAATGGAGCATTGATGGTAATGATGCGGTGTTTGACTTTCGACCGTCCTTTGATAACTGAGTAGTGGGTGTTGGAAGAAGTCCGTTCGTGCATCACGAGAGTTACTTTCGACTTTAATACTTGAAGAAACTGTGGTCCTACCACATTGTCGTACAAGGCTGTGGTTGACAAGTGATATGATCAACATCAATGTACCATCGTCAACAGGCCGTTTCAAGTCAAGCTTGGCTACGATCTAAAGCCATAAAAGCCATGTGCCCGTCCACTGCTATCCCGCCTGTATTCCCGCTTCTCCCTTGGGCCGGAGATAACCACCCGAGTACAAAAGCTAAATATCAACTGAGTCTAGCCCTATGACATTGCTGTCTACTTTTTTTCTTTTTTCCCCTCTCACCAATTTCCGTTTTCAATCAGGTACAGAACCGCTAAATCCAACTGGGACTAATAAGCCCCTCGTCCAATTTAGTGCTTATGAAACAAATAGAATTTGACGAATCAAGTTTGTGGATCGCGTATTGCCCCATTGTATCTCGGAACTTTCACATGCCAAACGCGCCATGCTGACCCAGGTACCCAGTGCTAACCATTTAATGTATGAGGAGGCATCTCCGAAGCCTGGAACTCCATGGACCTGGGACCCAGCACTAAAAGGCGTTAGGAATCAGGGTCCCTCGATACGTAATCTGACAGGACATCAGATCACTCATTACATAATATGGAAGGTACATGCTTTTAACGCAAAACGGACATTTTGAATTATTCCATGGCGTGACTGCACAACGAGATGCGCCCTAACCTTCACTCACTGCCGAAAAGCCGAAAACACATATGATCGGACTTTCAACTCGCTCGTCTATGGAAGTCGACTTCGAAGTTCATGCCCGTGTTGGTGTCCCAGAATTCCTCATTATTAACAGAATAACGCACACAAAATAATAATGGACCAGATTCAAGATCATCATCTCTAGAGAACGCAATACTCATAACAAATTTCTCATACTTCAGTCCACCCCTGTTACTTGAAGCCCGATAATACTGGGCAGGCGTTTCGGAAACCGTTTTCCAACAGTCTCTGGTAAAGTGACAAGTAATAAATTTCTCGCATGCCAAGTCAGCCACCACGGCAAAAATGACCAAAACATTCCGTCGACTGGAAAAGAAAACCCTTTGAACCCTCACGGGCATCTCCCTCCGCGTTGAGTCTTGCTGGGGAAAATTAGGGGTCGACATATCCCACTCAGGTTCTCGGGGAACGAGCGTGCCAGCTACATTGTCGTAGAAACGTGGATTATCCGCGACATAACAAGGAGAGATGGCAACAATATTTGGCTGGTCTGTCTTGAGAAAGAAACAAATACGCTCCAAATCCTGGTCGAAATGGACGGTCTTGGGTAGTCTTTTAATTGTATTCTCGGAATCGTGAACAGCGCGCTGTACTTTCAGGCAAGGCTTTTGCTGAATTTCTGCTTGTTTCACTGGTGTATGTCGGTTGCTGGAACTGAGCGATGAAAGGCAGTTGCGCTTTGCAGCTGGCCATCGCTTTTGCATCGAACCTCCACACCCAAGATCCAACCGCGGTATCAATGAACAGAGACGCAGGATGTGCTCCGAGGGGTCTTTCAATTCTTCCGTGGCCATGGCACATCTATTCAAGGTTGTGGGAAAACTGTGCTCCTTCGCATCGTGTAGCTGAGAGTATGGTGGTATAAAAGATCCAACGCGTCTAGAATCAACTCCGCGATATCGCTGAGTTAGATGCCCGGAACGCAGCGTAGTCGCTAGTCCACGTGTGGTGGCGACACTAGCCTCCATGATCTCTGAGGACAAGTAGACGGATGTTATAAAAGTGAACCTTTTGACAAGTACAAAGATTTGAAATTGAATTTTGCCCCTTGTATAGGTTGGGTTTTCGCAGTATGAGACACAAGAGGAGCGTGAATAAAATAAATGACATCTCCTAGTATAATAAAAAGAAGTTGTGAAGAGGCGCGATCTAGCATGGTTGTTTATCCCTATATAAACAGGGAAGGGGAACTTTCCTGACGTTCTTATGTTTGGTTATGTTGATAGATAGCTCTTTATCAACTTGAACCTACGTTGATGAGGGGGGAATAATCTCGGCCGTTATCGCTATTGACTAACAGTAGGAGCTTCTCTTGGGATGAGACGAAGGATGCATCCATGAGCTGATTCCCTCCGCTTTGCGGTGGTAGGTTGGTATACTGTATAGACCCAATTATAATTACGCCACGTTAAATTTGACAAGATCATTGGCTACAGAGACGACAAGGGTGATTCACTTTGACGCAATCAACATGCGGCTGAAGTGTAAAGATGATCTGAGGTGGAGATACCCTACCGACCCAGCGTACTCCGAGTGACATTCCACGGTTTACCTACTCCACCAAGCCAGCGCCTGCTCGGGATCGAATTTACGCAGTTTCAAAAAGCTCAAGATATTGTTGAAACGTAGGTAAAATGACTTGTTGATTGATTGAAGTAATCTACATCTGGCCTCCCCTCCTTTTAGGGGAGAATGCAAGCTTAGATATGCGTTGAGGGATGTGACTTTCAAAGAAACTCAGCTAATGTTAGATACTAACTAGAGTACTAGTTATTGCTTGAATACAACCTACATTATATCTTCTTCTACAACCTTAACCTTTACTTTCATCCCCCATCCATCCGGACCCCCAGCCCAATTCTTCTTCTTACCAATCTTCTCAACGATATTTACATGGTCTTTCAATGCCTTCTTCAATTTTGCGGGATCCTCCTTCATCCTTTGCACCGAAACTGTCAACTGCAACCCTTTCCCTTTCTTCTTATGTCCCAAGTCCCAAGCCCATTGAGACGAGAGAACGACGCGAGGTTTGCTTTCATCAACCTTGCCCGAAGGGTAGAGACGGCCGAGCAGATATCCCACCCTTCCAAGATATGCAGTCCACCACACCTCTTCTGGTGAAATGATAGATTGAAGCGCTTCCTTGAACTTTGACTCGCGTGGGGGCATCTCTCCCATGTAACGCGATTCCAACATAAGGGCAAGCCTTGCCCGATCTTGATGAGATACCCCGCGAGTAAAAGCGAGGAGGCCGGTGCTTGTGCTATACATAGCTGTCGTAGAAGCTAGCTCTTTGTCCATGATAGTGTGAACATACATGGTGTTTGCAAACGCACGTATAACATGCTTGCTGATGGAATCTGGGAATCTGCGATGACCTCCTCTAGAGGGCGCAGGAAAAGAAAACATCAAAAGGGCACATAGCATCTCGGCTGATTCTGGAGCGAATCGTTGCGTAGTAACCTCCAATGGATCCTGAGCTCTGATACTAGGCGGAAGCTCTTTGAACAACAGTCCTTCTCGTACTCCGCCTTGACAGAAGTGCGCAAGTCGAATTCCATGAGGAATCGCGTTAGACAAAACGTTGATAAGAAACGCGACCGCAGGAACTTGCTTTCGTCTCCGATCGGAGACCCTGAAGATGGAATGCGCAGTCCGAGCAACCTCTTCCATTGCTTTGGTATTCTCGAACCTCTCCCTGCCAACGGTGTAACCATTGATGATAGAAATGGGGTAGGGGGTCTGGCCACTTTGACTGACATACAGAAGCAAGTAGCCCCATCCTCTGAAGCCGCCACCTGAAAGATACAGAGGAAATCCACCATTCTCCTTTGCCTCGGCCACTAAGCTTTCAGGCACCTGCAGACTCTGATATGCATTCTGAAAGTTTGTCTTCATCTCCTGATACAGCCGATCTCTAGCCTTGTCTGCTTCGTGCTTGGACTTCCCCCTCTTCAGGTCCTCCAAAGTTTTCGTGAGGGCTGCCGCCCCGTAAGGAAAGCTGATCGACCCTCGGTCGCTAATCCTCACGTTCCCCCCCTGTGATATGATCCAGGTGATCTGTGTGCTACCCCCTCCTAGGTCCATCATGAGGCCCCCGATATCAGAGAAGCCACTTGCAACACCCAAAGAGCCGATGCGCCCTTCTTCTTCTTTCGGGAGCAAGTCAACAGAAAGCCCGGTGTCCGCATGGATTCTTTTGAGGAATTCAGCAGAGTTGAGAGCAGCGCGTGTTGCTTCAGTGGCGACTACATGAATCTGACTGTCAGGAACCTTGAGGTCGGCACATACAATCTTGAAACGGTTCAATGCAGCAATAACCTCTCCAATGACTTCAGAGGGGATCGGTATCTTATGACCAGTCTCTGGATCAAATTGGGCGTCGTAGAGTGAAATATCGACACGATAAACATGGATTGTCGGAAGAATTCGGGAGAAGGGTGGAGATAAATCCGTAACTGAAAATCGAATACCGTTACTAGACAGCCAGCCGGTCAGTCTAGAGTTCCTGAAGATCCAATTCATTCAATCCTGCCGTAACTCTGTACAGATAGCCGATTCACTTGTGTTGTCGTCTCACAGTCTTGATTCAATGACCCACATACCTTCCCATATCAACTATGCCCCTCAGGTAGGAGCGATCCATACTTGGTCGTTCCTCTCGGGGTGTGAACGGCAGAGAAAGGCAGGGACTTGTGTCCCGGATGAGTTCGAAGTCAAACTCAGCTAAATCCATTTTCAAGTGAAAGGTCGCGAAGTGACGTGACCGAGTTGTTGATTGCGAAACCTAGAATAAAGAGGGCAGAAGACTTCACCTTCCTTGAACAGAAGGATGATAACAAGTTTTTAAATGCTCATAAGAGTTAACTTTGGGGACAGTTTAACGTAGTGAATGATCGACTTCATCATCAATACCCAGCGTTCCAAAAGAGATCCTGCTGAAGGTTCAGCCTCACACCACCATTAAATTTACATTTAACTCCGATATCATCATGGCAACGTGGACGTCTCCTCGTATCCTTCAATGTCATCTACAAGTTTAACCCTATCTGGCAACTGTGTCAGATATTAGAACATGGCTACCAAGCTGAACTGAAGTACAGGTAAAATGTTACATGTGCAACTTAAGCTGCATCTACAAAAAGGGAGTGTTACATCAGCATGCAAGATGTTTGATTGCGCCATGCCTGTTTGTCAAGTTCAAATGACTGATGTCTACCCCTCTTACCCCCAGGACCTGATCTGATGGCATGGTCTAAAGTCTAAAAAGAGGCGTATTTCCACCACGCATGATAAAGACCCACACCACGGACTACCGGAATTTACACACGGAAGAACCCTAATCCAAGGTGGTGTGAAGCAGTGCGATTTGCGTTTGTGTAAGTGTTGGGGGAAGATGTTTACAATCGCTGCAAATTGGGCAAAAGAACCATATTGCCGCAAATTGAACACAACCGTAACGAAGCTGCTCATTCGCTGCTAAAACTGTTAAGTTTATTACACTTCATAATTCGTCATTCTTGTTAATGATAAGCAGCCACGCCCTGAGAGGTGTCGCATCCCCTGTCAAGATACTCTGTCAATTGTCTGAGCATGCTGGTGCTCCCATGATAGCCTTCATATCAATCCACATCTATTCGAAGTCGCTGCGACAGATGTAAGATGTGACAGACCGTAGGCTATGATTACAGTGGGTTAACAGTCACCGAAACTCTCCTGTCTCGGAGTTTCCTTGGTACGACATGCCTCATCCCGCGGTTTCACATCCTTTGTAAATTGAATGAGATGTCTGGTACCCATAATAGCCGCTACCGATAAGTCATCTAGGTGAGAAAGTTATCTTTGAATACTTTCCTGTTTATACTACCTCAAGTTTCAAGGCGTTTTCTACAAACGATCCTTTCACTGAGCTTTGATATTACCTCAACACGATGCCTACAGTCCACAATTTCTTGGGATCTAGCACATAAAAAGGTCACCATCGACAAAGTTTGTGACAACGGAAATATGACCATTAATATGATTTCAACTGGGGAATAGGTAATTTCACAACTCGAGGCGCAAGGCCTATCATGAGTGGTATCAGACGAGGTCGACCCTAGAGACAATTATTAAAGCGCAGGCGATACTGTAGGGTAGATATGTGAAATAGTTAGCTACGTCAAGAAAAGAAGCGATGCAGAAACATGACAGAATACAGAACTCGTTATATAATAGCTAGCCCTATGGGATTATTCTGTTTACTGTAATAAGAACCAGAGCGCCGTATCACTATCCGAAGATAATAGGACAACTGGAGTATAAATGATTCAACTTCCGTTTTCCCAATAGTACCAGGATCAATCTCAACTCCATCAGTTACTAGAGCTTCTAGATATTAAGGAATTCCCTTAAAGTGTTGTTAAGAGTTTTCTATGGTAAGTTCAGTCAAAACAAGCTTACATTCACTCCGTCTAAGAAGCGTCTTCTCCGGATGAACTAACACACCTTTCAAGCCTTTTACTATTCCCTATCACTATCTCGCGTAACATCTATAGTAGTCTAAGTTCTCCATTACACAGTTTTCTTCATGATAGTAAACGTAAGTTACCTATAGACTAATAAATATAACGTTAAGAAATATGCTAGGTGCGTACGAAATCTATCAACGCTTCGTTCAAGTAGTGTCTCGCTTCATCACACATTTGCCCCCTCTGAAACTCCCATCCTCCTTCCTTAAAAAGGTCCTCCCCCAAACCAATCGCGAATTGATCACTACCCTTAGCCAAACCATCATACATTTGATCAACAAAGTCAGTCAGCGGCATGCCAATTTCCTTCCCATTGACCAGGTCTGGTTGATTGTCTTCGTCGTGCAGCTCAGTCTGCACCGCAGGAGGAAACACTTCCACTATGTGTAGAGAACACCCCTTGTCTTGCAGTTGGTACCGGATATCCATTACAAAGGCGTGGAGGGCAGCCTTGGTTGCGTTGTAGTTAGGTGTCCGGCTCATAGCTGGGATTAGCCCCAGGGTAGCATTAATAAACACAAGATTCCCATGGGGTTCCTTCTTCAAATGAGGCAAGAACGCTGCTGTTAGGTAAACAGCAGAAGTATAGTTTGTTGTGAGCTCATCATGGAGAAGCGAAAGGTTTACTGTCTCCGGCTGAAAGAAGTCGAAGCCGCGTTGTACACCTGCGCTGATTATAACACAATCAAGATCTGGGTTTGACTGGATGACTGTATCAGCAAAGGGCTTGATGCCGGTGAGGTTTGTTATGTCGAAGGTAATGGCACTTGAAGATTCAGAGCCGTGAGTCTTCACGAAAGCTTCCAGACGCTTCCATCGGCGACCGACTACCACGACCTTGGTGCCGTTCATGACAAGCTTCGACGCAAGAGCCGCACCAATACCCGAGGTACCCCCAATAACCAGTGCTTTCTTGTAGAGCGGGGCCATAGTCGCTCAACAGATTCTGAAGATGTAGAGGATTCTAGAAAGTCTTTGAGCTGGCGTGGCACGTATTGAACGATGGAATATGTGGTGATTGAACACTGTTTTCGTTCCCTTGCTGGAAGTCGGATGGCTCGGCATGCAAGTAAATGTATCTACTTGTCAGATTGAAGACTTTGGCAGTAGTAGGAGTACCCGACTTGTATGGGAGTATGGCTAACAAAATACCACCAAATCGATATGAGCATGTGATATACCAATAGGACTTGGCTGTACACCGGATAAAAATAGCATGACGGCAGGTGTGGGGTGGTAAGATCCTTAAGCCACGTTATCACTTTGACGCGTTCCAGATGCATCCAGTACTATTTTACTTCTTGTTACAGCAATATGCCTCAGGGCTAATTACAGTTTTCCGCTGTCACTCGGACTCGCATTGCCTGCCGATAACCTGCAGAATGGTCTCTTGAGGCAGTCACGCTTGAAAAGTATTACGGCACAGTATAAACCTACAAGTCAAAACTTTCCGCTGGGCAAAATCTACTCGTATTTCAAAATTGACTCAAGTGGCTGGGGTTCTAATAGCTGAAGGTCTCCTTGACTGCTGAGTGCATAATCTAAATATGATATATAGCCCTTTGAATGTCATCAACACGTTTGGGAAGGTTCATAGAGACCGGAGATCTCAACGCTGCAAGATCTAGAAAGCCTTATCGATAAAAGCCCATCAGCGTCATCATACCTCGATCTCTGAAATGTTTGGACGTCGCCGAAGGCCTATTCTTGGCGCTGCTGTCGTTGTCGGCGCATCTCGAGCAGCAGCCAAGCATGAGGTACGAAAGCAGGAACTCGCGGCAACCGAGCGCGATCGTGAGGTACAGCGAGAGATTGAGCTACGAAGGTACGAAGAAGAACGGCAAGAACAGAGAACCCAGCGTGCCGTCGACGAAGCCATGAGAAAGGCTGCATTACAAGAACAGGCTGCTCAGCAGAGCAATGCTGTAATGCAAACTCCGCAACAGCCGCAGTACGTTGAGACATATCCAGTGGTTCAAGTTCAAACACGGGATATGGGACTCTACAACTCGGTTAACGATGCCCCAACCGTTTTTGAACCAGCACCAGCATATCGATTGGCACCCGAATTTGTGGACGAGAGACCCCGGAAGTCTCCAATCCCCAGCCCAGCCCCAGCTCCTAGAGTTCGATACTGTACTCAGTGCGGCGTTCTATGTCAAGATACGGATAGGTTCTGTCGACAGTGTGGTACAAAGCAATTGTCCGCAGGTGATATGGTGGGATGAATCAACGTGGAGGCAGAAATGGGTGTCATGTGGTAAGACTCTCGAAGTTAGTGTGGAAGGGTTGTGTGGAAGGGTTGTGTCAAAGGGTGGTGATGCCCAGTTGTAAGGTTCGTGTAGGAGGCTGAATTTTGTCAAAACCCAGTTTCAGCCGCTTATCGTGTAGTAAGCCAATGAGCATACTCTGGTATGAGTGACTTTTTAGTAGGATCAAAAGCTGTGTAGACTTAAAATGTCCCCGAGAGCGACGTTCTTATTCCTTGCACAGGTCACCAATGGGAATAAAGGAGCCCTAGTGCATACCTTAAAGGGTTACGATTTAAGTAAGGAATGTAAATAACCCTAACCCTAAGCTTTAATGTTCTATAATTGGATAATATTATTACCTATCATGTTTCAGGTTGTATCTTAAGATAGAGGATTCAAGCTGTAGTATAGCTATTAGAAGCATTTGGGACAGTCTTTAGCTTGTAAATTGGTAAAGACTTACCGCTGTTACAGCAGCAGTATCCCACTGGATGACAATCTTATTAAAGTCCAATATAGAAATAACTAATAAACATACCCGCAGGCACTCTCAGTAACATTGTTGACTGGTGTGGTCAACCGTCCAGTATCATTTTACACTGTTCAGTAACCTCGCTATCATCGGTATCGACACATGTAAGTATGAACATCCTGGTGACTAATAACTATAAAATGCAATTCCCTTCCTTCAAGATCTTACTTCTGCTGTTGTTCACATCAATATTAATATTATGTCTTCATTCAATTACCCACCAGACAAGAGCCAACACAGGCACGGGCGGCGACGCCATCAACATGATGATGATGATGATGAAAAGAGCTCACACCGTGATCATCATCATCATCATCATCACCATCATGCTCAAGACAGACCACTGGATGACAACACCATGAATAGGTATCAGCCGCCAGAATGGTGGGGTCACTTGAAAAACAGAATGGCACTCGAGACATTCCTTAGTAAGAACCTTTGAGACTAGCCACTTTCGTTACATACGCTAACAAGATATGCCATCAGCTGAATTGATCGAACCGAGCGGCCACAAGGACACCGGGAGCTCCAAAACACATAACAGGAACCAACATGCGTTGCAGAAGGGTGTGCGTATTGGAGCGGAAGTAGCATTACGTATTAAGAATAACGAAGATTCTGGGCTTCGTGAGAAGACAGTCAAGGTTATGAGTGCGGCTATAGCGTCAGCAACCTTTGACTTATTAATGGGCACTGAAGCCAAATCTCATCCTATCACGTCTGCGGCTGTTTCATTGGTTGAAGGTATCATCGTAGATAGAATTGAGCATGGCACAATGAAACATTAAAATGTGTATATGAATCTCTCTGCTTCTCGACATCGCTGCCTTTTGGGCTCTTGGATCGGGACACGGTGACATGCAATTGTACCACGTATGCACGTGGTATAAAGGGAGCTCCCGAGCTCGTTCAAGATCCCATCTAGGGGTAAGTAAGAATATTACCGATAACGCCATGTTACAATAATGGATGCAATAACGATGTTTTCCCTGTCTCTTCAGACTCGCACCCTTGTAGAACACTTCCTCTTCTCCCCCCACTAATGAAAAGGTTGTATGTGTTACCCACTTAACTAGGCAGCGAGGAAGCACATGTCATTGAGCTGTGCAAAGCTTCCAGGGTCCACAAAGATTCTAGTCCTCAGCCATGCGAGTTCCTATCCCTTTCGGGACACCGTATCAGCCTCTAGGTGACATAGTGCACGAGATCTGACCATACCAAACCAGTTGTTGAAAATAAGATTGACCAATAAAACCTCCACATTTCGCCTTCATAGATTAACTCTACAACAAATGGGCCGGTCTAGAATGTCTGTATATATATGCATTCTATTGGATAATGGAGATATGAAGAAGAGGCAAGGACGTTGAATGGTAGGGTTAGAGGGTAAAAGTGACCATACCAAATATAGGTTGCCATTGTCTTGTGACAGCGCCTACTCAGCCTTCCAGAGTACCTCTCCATGTATCTATGTGTTGAGAAAACATCAGGTTCGCGATTGCTAGTTGGAATAGCTCCATCTTCATTCCATTGGGCATCGCCCCCATGCCCGTTACTACTTTGTAACCCAAGGCCAAGTCCAAGGCCCATCGGTTCGAGATACTTGTTCTGTACTCGACATAGTACTGTTCGGATGATGCGAGGGTTAAGATAAAGCCACATACCTATTCCATTCTATATCGGGACACAGCAATCAGCTTACCAATCACTGTCTTTAATTGCTAAGCCAACTAAGCTAACTTGAGCCGCCCCTTTTACTCCCAAGTGAAAGTTCCATCCATCAGCTTTCCAACAAGTTGTGGGTGTCCCAATGCTTTGACCCTACACCATTGAAAAGCTACCCCGCCATATCATAGGAGCGATGGATGCGCGCCACCTCGTCAACAATTGGTCAAGCATACCCGATTTATAAGCCTTGGGCGGCCTTTCCAAGCATCGTTGGATGAGAACTGTAACTTCAATGGCTCCGATAACGACACACAACCACCATCCGCCCCGCTCATCAATGAAGAATCCCCACCGTTTTACGATAACATTGTGGGCAACGGCCTTGCAGATTAGATTTCCGGTCTAGCAGATGATAGATTGGATGTGATTCCCTAAGTGGCTAGTCCTCTCCTCTTAACAAGCGTTTAATCGCATGACTCATTAGCCTGGGCTGTCAAATCACAGCCTATAACCTTACGTGTCCAGCCTATCGAACTCTACGGTTCTCTAGTGTGAGATTTACTTTATTCTTGTTATCTTTGACAGCTTCGTGGGGTACTTTGCGACACGTTGTGATAATATGACTTGTCGTAACGAGGGCTTTATTTGAATCTTAATTCCTACTCATCACTCTTCACATTGTTGACAGTAAAATTCCACTCCTCTGTTCTTCCACGAAAACAATGGATAGGTCCCTCGACTCAGATGAACCACCAGGAGACGGATCTCATATTGGTGGAGAACTTCCATATATTCTCGCCGGTCTTGGCGCAGTCTGGCTGGTCTCAATGGGCCTCATGGCCGCTAACTCGTTAGTATTCTACTGCAAGTCTCCCTGTTCGTCTAAACTGACCATAGACAAGCTTTCTGGATTCCAGAAGACAGCATATGGAGGCCCAAAGGGACATCGAAAGGTTGCAAGTAGTCCAAGGTGGCATAGTGACTTTGGAAACTCTTGATTCCACAAGCCCAGCTGAAAACTACAAGCTCTCTCAATCGTCCGAGCTGCATCCATCTGTGCAATTACACACATTGGACGCTCTAGAACTTTGGTCAGTCACCAGATCCTATCCTAACGTTCAAATTCTGAGTATACAGTGCGATTTGCCTTGAAGTCTTTCAGAGCTCAGAAACCGTTCGACGATTAACGTGCAAACATGTCTACCATCAACAATGCATCGACCATTGGTTCCAAGGCCGTCATTTCACATGTCCGTTATGCAAGTCAATATATGTTAAACGACAAGAAAGCGCAACATCATCATGAGGCTTCAGTGCAATTGCCAGTTATAACTTGTAACTACAGGTGATTAAGATTTTAAAGGGTATTGCTAGTAATAAATTCTATAATGCTAGTAATATGCTAATGGATTTTACTGTAGGGATGCTAGTAGGACTTAATAGTAATATTACAATAACTCTATTTCTATATATTGTTTATATGAAGCCTTTTCTTTTTTAACAAATAGACTATACATTCTCCTCTTTGCTCTACTATGAATTCTCCAACGTAAACGACGTTATGAATGAAGGATACAGTCTTCCTAGAGTAGATAGTAAATAATATAAATACAATGATTTTCTTGCACAATATTTCTGTTGGTTGTTAAATTCAACAGGTTACTCTACCTCGCTACCCTATTCCGCGATCAAGACACATCGTTAGCATGCATTCCTCTGTTGCTCTCTCATTCACCATCCTAGCCACCAACGCTAGAGCCAGCGCGGTCCACAACCGCCAGTTAACTCCCGCCCAAGTAGAACTCCCAAAAACAACACCCAGCCTTTCCGGTTAAGGAGCAATTTCCACCGGTGTCGCCAAACTTGTCGTCGATACTGTGGAATGGAAGCCATACGCCAAGTCCAATTGACCCTTTCTCTGGTTTTGATCGTATACTCTGAGGTTCTGTAGGTATCACAACTCAGTTGTTGTGCCTCTGACGGATGCCCTGGTCAATGGCTTGACCCGTAGTAGTCCTTGGCCAAATGTATTTGTCAAGATGTCCTGATATGGACTTATTTCCTCTACTCGGTGTCCGCTAGTGACACATCTGGTGAAAAGATACCCGGCAATGCGTACTTCATAAAACGACACTTTTGATCAAACAAACTGTCAGACAGTTATCTTTTATGATGAACCTTATCCTTGACTTATTTCCTCAACTGACATTACTCTAGCCTACTCTGCCCATGAGGCTCACAAGTATCTTGAGCAACCCTGTTAGCAAAACTTGGAAAATGGCTGAGCGATCAGCAGCAATGGCACCATGATGACCTCCGTCCGTAGCGAGATCCTACAAGGTGGGTGCAGAGCCAGAAAACTATCAAGTTGTTCTATACTGATATAATTAAGTTACTAGTGAGCAGTATGACTGGTGGTTTTCCTGACACTCTTTCGAAACTGCCCGTTATAAGCTCTGGGACCCCATTTCTCATAGATACACATACCGCATGCCTTACAAGACCAACTGGACGAACCAGGCCTACGCTGAGTGCTACATCGGACCTACCTCCTACATCGACTAGTACGTTGGAGGTGAGACTGGCAAGGTCGGCATTCAGTTTGTTGACCCTGAAAATGTGGGATTTGACAAAACTGCGTGACCAGAGCAGGGTATTGAGACTATTGTTGTCGGCAAGGTTTTCTTCGGAGGCAAGTGTCCTGTCACCCGACATCACCAGCTAACAGCCGTTTCCAGGGTTATTCTCTTGAAGACTTTAATGGAATCTCGTACCTTATGCACCAAGTCCAACGCGTGCCCGATGGCTATCGCGAGCTTGGTTCTCGTTTCTTCATCGATTATAAGAATCACGGTTCCGCCCAGCTCAGCCAAGATCTCTTAGTTTATTTTAATGTTGAGATGACACCTAAGTAGCATTGGCAATGTCTCGCTTCCTCGTTTTAACTCATGACTTAGACCTCGGTGCCTTTCTTCCTGCTCTATTGGAACAGTTCAAGGATACTGCATAATCGCCCTGCTACCCTCTCAAGATTTGAAACCTACCTCGAGATGCTTTGACGACGAATGTTGACCAAGGCACATATGTTTCAATCAACGGAGGGGACTACATTAACGAGATATAGTATTATGAGAATAGGCACCTGGTCACGGGAGAGACATTCTTGGAGACAAAGATACTATCACATAAACAAGGGTATATTGAATGTCCTTTCATACGTCTATGGCAAAGACAAAGATAGAACCCAAATCTCCCCCGTCTCCAAGCCAGATACCAGAGAACAGTGATTGGTAAAGAATACAGGAATTGAAGCTGGCTGTTTCACTCAGCTGTAACCAATGGAGACTTTAAGCCTTCTAAACAGCACCGTTTTATCAAGTACGCTTCGCGGGCGTCTCATCACCCAATGTGTCACCGAAACACCCTAAGTAGTTGCCTATTGAACAGCTTTGACAACGTCTGAGTAAGATGCTACTCCTGGTTTTCCCCTTCTACACATTGCTCTGTAGCCTGACCTTGCTCTGATCTGGGTCTTCGATCAACCCAAAGAAGCTGGAGCTTCTTGAAGTCCAGTGTGTCAGTTAGAACCCTGAAAGTATCAGAACCAGGGTCAAGGCCGTCGTTCCACTCTTAATAGGGTGAGTAGCCTGTTACAGGTTCACGCTGAACCAAGTACTCCTCCACTATCGTCTCCAAATCCCACGGTTGATCAAGCGTGAAGTTGCATTGAATGAGGGAACTTCTAGTTTCGGGGGAGCCGCTTGCTTCGGTAGAGGGTCTTGTCATCAAAGGATAGTCGTGATGATCTGGAGGCGCAAATAGGCCTCTCGCTACACAATCGGTATTGAGAGTTAGCCAGGCAATGTTGCGTGCCATGACATCATGGAATGCAGACGCCGAGAGGTTGAGGTCGGGGTCTCCTTCAATCATGACTGTGTATGACTGCAAGGGCATCCCGTATTTCACAACATCCAGAATATTCATACACCATGCGTGAAACACATCAGAAAACTGCCGTTTGCGGGCCTCATGCAATGACCATGGCCCGAAATCGGAATCATCGTCTATCCATTCTTGGTATTTTTCGGGCGACAACTCGAAATCCATGGTCATGGGGACGGGTCCGCGGGTCCGGGTTCGCAAAAGAAGTGTCGTCCACAGATTCCAGCGGTGCTCAATATGCAGCTTTGTATTCTCTTTGCAGAAGGGAATTAACCCGATGCCGTGACACATAGCAAGACCGACAGCAGGACGATCTTCATCGACAATGAGCTTTCGTATGTTGAGACGTTGGTATTCGGGAATCCGCTTCAAGAATCGTATGGCCAGAGCGGCTGCTGAAAAGAACCCCATTTTCCGGTACTGGTATCTTGTTCCGGTGAACATGGGGTCATCGAGATCCGCGTGGTTATTGACTTCCCATTTTGTATAGCAGTCGACCGGGCCTTCAAGCCGTAGTGCCTCAGCCATCGATTTGGCTTCGGAGTGAGAAGGGATCGTCCAAGGCTGGAATGTTAGGTCCAGGACCTCGGAGACTGGATGTGAGTCTGACCATCCAGGAGCATAACATCAACGGCTTCAGCAAATTGATCAGAGTGTCTGTTGGCAAGTATTCGTAGGAGGTAGGCAACTGTGCGGTTGAAAACAATGGTGTTGTCTCCAAACCTCCTCTTCATCTTTGGGAGAGGGCCACAATGGTAATCATCACCCCTATCTTTGGGATCTCCGTCCTTGCGATAGACCTCACAAATGGTGAATTCGAGACCCTCCATACGAGGTTGCCTTACCATCCTATCAGAATACTGAATGATTTCTCGCTTGATTGCAGGCATATACTCGAGATGGTCGGGGTCAGACGATTCATGCATGTCGGGAGTGATAAGATCTCTCAGACGTCGGAGTAGTGCCATTTGCAGGTAGTAATGATAGGCTATGACATAGGTGACAATAGCAGCTGTCTCCTGCCAGTCATCGCGGTGAACTGTGGCAAACTTGATGGAGTTGACTTGGAATGGGTAGTCTCTCGTTTCGTGGGCGATGGAGCGACAGGCATATCGAAGTGCGATATCGACGGGCTTGCCATCAATCTGCGTGAGGGTGTCAGTCGTGCCATCGTAGACGTAGCCACCGTCGGCTTTGAAGTAATGGTGGTAAATCTGCTCGCGGAGTTCCAAAGGCAGGTCTAAAAAGCCCACCCGGGGGACGGCGGAGGTCGTTGCTGAAGACATCGCGAGAAGATGGGTGGTTGAGATGTGTGGGGGAAACCGAGGAATCTTCAGGGTTCTTGTAGGTGGCATGTCTTGGGTGGGATGACTCGTTGACCAACCAAACCTAAAATCACCAACCTCCAGCGACGACTTGGGTGGGATGACTCACTGCATACAGTTTGCGGGACAACCCCACTACAAAGTTTAAAAACACCAATATCCAATAACGGAAACAGATACGAAGGATTCACAGTGGGACAAAGGGACTGAGTTTGTTTGACACGAGTAGCAATGTTCGCATTTATCAGAATGATATTCAAAGTTTTCTGAAACACGACCCCACTTCGAAAGCATCATGACATTGATTTGCACAGAACCTCTTTTGCCCTGCCCTAAGATAAGCTTCAGGCACATCACAAAATGTTTCCCATCAAGGACACGACAAAGGAAAATAAGTAGTCAGCCGTCCAAGTTCCGGACCCCACATACCTAAGACCCCACCGCGCCATGGCACGGCACGGTACCCTCCACGTCTCTCTTGGCGTTCAGCTGAGATCATCAGGCCAGCGGATCATCAACCTCTGCTCGAGTTTATCATGTTGTTGGGGTAGATTCTTATCGTAAATTCTTGTGTAGGAGAGTTCGGTGTTATTGTATGAGGTACACGATGCTACAAAAAACTAGCTTTCATCGTCGTGTGCTTGATCTTTGATCAGACCCTTCAGGCAAGACAAATGAGGATCATGGTGTAAGTCCTTATCACCATCTCGAAAAGCCCTGAGGACCTCTGATTGCCGTTCCTCCGCGCTGTTACACATCCATTCAATGGAATCAGTAGCGTATTCCACCAAGCCGTTTTCATTGGCCTCTTTTGCCTCGTCCCGAATTTCATGGAGTCGCTTAAGCCAGAACATCCATCTCCACGGCGGAAATCCCCCAGAACACCGTTTCCCAAGCTCGGACTCGACAAATAAAGTGCCGCCGTGGCCGACTGGACTTGGACACTCATTCCATGATACGTCGGACAGTTGAAGCAGACTGAACCGGGCTTCTTTGATCCACACTGCGACTGATGGTAGTAAATGGACCATGTCGAGACTTCTCATGACTCGCTTTTTGACTTCATCATCTGACTCTTCTCCAGTGTTAAGATCTCGCCCGGTTTCCAACGTCTGTCGGAAGAGTATGAGGGCGATCTGGCACATTCTGTCATTGCAGACGCGTGTCGATGCCAATTTGGCCAAGAATGAAGCAAGGTTGAGGCGGTGGGCGCTTGAAAGTGGTGCGCAGTTGTCCATCCAGAATTTAGTCATGTCGGTGACTAGGAATGGTAGATTGGTCCACACCATGCCTTCAACGGTCCTTGCAACGTTGATCCCATAACAACCCGATACAGGCCTGGTCAAAGGCCCAAGTCCTCGTATCCTTAGAATGTCGAGAACAAGTCGGTCATTGTCTGCCGATTGATGGGAAGTATGTCGGGCTAACTGGTAGTAACTGTGCCAGATGGAATGAATGTGCCACTCGAGGGAGTCGATGCCGTCTCCAATATTGCAATAACGGTCGCTGATGTTCCAGGTTCGATTGTGAAGTGCCGCTCCTCGGAGCTGCTCAATTTCACCTCGGGCGACGCACTGACGCATGTCTTCCTCGTCTCGGGACATTCTTTCTTTGAGAGTCTCACTAGATATCCCTTTGAAAGATGGGCCTAGCGGGACTTCGTAGAGATCGCTCATAATGTTGTCAATGGAGTTCCGGATTACCAGGCTAGTCGAATTGAGAACAAGACGAGTAAGGGAGGAAAAGGTTTGGTACCTCGGGAAAACAATGTGTTTTAAGAGGTAACAAATACCTCCACCCCAGTAAAGCTCATTTATGGTCTCTTCTCATCTCCATAGCAGTCAGTGGAACTTTTTCTGCCAAGCAAGGTAGGCCTGCCCTCTCAACCAACAGTACCAATAACCCCTGCCTCCGCCAAAGATCAACATCGGGTCGGCCGCGCCGGAGACTCATAAATGTGGCTTCCTACCTTCAAGCTATAGGAACCGACAGTTATATGCAACAGATACTGTTAGCCATCAAATAGCAATTGGCAAACCGTCGCATTGACGTTTCTTGCTACCCCACCACGTCTCGCTTGACACGTCATCCTTGTCCGACTTCAGGGTTTAGATGATATAACTTAGTCTACTACCAACATGCATTGGAAACATCCGACTGACCCTACTCTCGTCGTGGTAGGATATTAGTTGGCACAAAGTGCTCTTGACTGGCAACCATGTGAACTCCAAGACCTGGGTGAATGGTCAAGGTCTTAAAGATCTCAGCACCTCCCATTTACTTACCCTTTGGCACATTGCCTAGAATGGTTTGAACTGTACGACTGGATGACTGACTTTTAAAAACCTCAAATACATAAAACCTTGAATAAATTGCCTAGAATTCTTCTTTCTTTTTTTGACAAATGTTTTTTTTTCAGATAGTGTACCTTGACGTGTCACATATCTTACCGGTGAATGCACTTGAGCCTGGAATTACCGATGTTCCGAACTCACACTCCAGTCATCTTCACTGCGTTTTCCCTGGCTATGATTTGTTCAAGGCAGGTACGTCTATAATGAAAATGTCGATAGGAAGATGATGATAGCAATCAAGGATCGACCCATCCCGCAATGTTGAGCAAAACACCTTGTCAAAATATACGCAATACCCTATAGCCCATGATAGCGGCCTTAACTTCTGATCTTTCTTGAAAATCTGACAATAATAATTTAAAACCTTGAAACAATGTAATGTCAGCCCACATATTACACTTATTATAGCAACGGTTTGCAAAGAACCGATGACAATTGAGAGGAAGTAATAAAAGAGCTGAGGTTTATTCGTCAAATTGCCAAGGATGTTGGGCTGGAATCGGAACCTTTCCGCACAACGGAATATGTGTCAGAATGCCTTGGCTAACTGCATTCAGCTGCCAAGTCCACGGAACAACGACACAGCCCCGTTGCATACCGACCGTAAAACAAAGCGCGTGACCCAACTCTTCATTGATACTTTGCTACCCATTGATCACGAATTTAGATCTTCATCGAAAGCTTGTAACAAAGTGAACAAGAGATGGGGTTTTCAACTGTGTTCGAGAACCCTTGGTCCAGGAACCCCATGGAACTCGGAGATGCGGCAGCTGTAAGCTCACCATGTACTGCCCTGTAAACTTGGTGAACTGATGTCATATTCAGAAACACCTTGAGCTTATTGAGATATTCCTCAAGCTTCTCACGCATTTGGGCGATGAAGACGGTCAAATAAGTGACGAGACTTTAGCGTACTCAGAATGGCGATACGTCGTCTACTTTCGGATGATCGACGCGCGAGGGTACTGTCCATCTGACATTCCACCGCCATGGTAAGCAGGACTGGATATTGCAGAAGCCATCGATAACACTTACAGGGATGTTGCACTTATCATGTATCTGCACATGCTATCGCCATCACGATTCCATCATTATGTCTACGACACCCGACATCGCGTGTTGAATGGTATATTCGGGCTCCAGCATCGTCACTTTCCACTATCGGAGCTTCTTTCAGGAGAGTGGTATCCCAGACGCAGCCGGAAGCTTTGGGTCGATACCAACATACCCGATTCTGCTACGTGTCCTGGCCCGAACCTACCATATCAGCTGTGGTCTTCTGCGCCTTGGAATAAACGGTCCTCGCTAGGCGTTGCTTCGGTCTTTGGCAGGGATGCTTCACGACCACCTAGTTCAGACCGGAAGTGGTTCACACCGACAAATGGGGACCCTTCAGCTGCCTCAAAGGGTCGACATCCGCCGGTTGTGCTTATGCATCAATGGTTTCGCTGCCGAACAGGCATTCCCGAGCAAGGTTACAAAGTCTGGGATATCAAAGCATACACAGCGATACGGACACAGCGTGTAGAAGAACGATGCCGGACTCAAAGTCAACACGAGCAGTTCCATACGACTTGTGCGCTTCAGCCATGGCCCACACTACACGATCTACGAAGTGAATTGGAGCAGCAAGTGTCGTTTTGGAAGGTCATGGTCCAAGCGAAAAATACAATTCCAGGTTTCGTTGAAAGTTTGGGTGAACATGTGAGCGACTATAAAGACTTCTTGGGTCTTTTTGGAGGTGTCCTGCCGAACAACGGTAGATATGGCCTTTACCAATCGAAACATGACCCGAAGGTTCCGGGTGACCATGGATCGGGAGCAGAAGCTGGAAAGCGCCCCAAACTGCGGTTCCCTCGTTTAGTGCCGCCAACCCTCGAGATCGACCTTTTATGGCATACCCATCGACTGTTTCCAGCTCATTATTGGATATATGCCAACGAAGAAGCAGACTGGCTGTTGGAACCTCAAGTAACCTTGGGCCCAAAAGCGGGCGAGACGCTATTGGGCTTCACACAAGAGCAGTGGAGAGACAGATACTCCCGAGAGCTTAGCGGAGGAACGCCAGTGGTTCAGTTGTTTACGGAATATGTTCCTTGTGCGGCCAAGTTTGCTTCTCGCGACGTTATGAGAAGTGATCTGGTGTGTGTTATTGAAGGGCGCGATGCATATAGACAAAGATATAAAATCAGAAGGACAGCAAGGAACGAAGACATTAGTGGAGGAGGAGGCGCTGGGTTTGGAGGGGGTGGAGATGGTGGTGGAGGATGTGGGGGAGGAGAATAAGAGGCAAGGTCTGGGCAGACACCGCGTAAGAATCCACTTGCTATAATATTGTTCTGCAGCATCTTCAAGCTTCCTCAATAACTGAACAATATCGTTATAAAGAAGACTATTCTAGCATAACCCAAAGCTGATATCGTGCTTCGTCATAACATAGGACAATCCTCTTGGCCCAAAGGCTCGTGGATCCGGGTCCTGCCACAGCAGCTCAACCACCCGCGCACCAGTCTTCACAGCACCAGGCGTCCGCGTCGCTCTTCCAACTAGCCCCCCACGAAAACCTCTAACGTGCTCACTGCGACGCGCACAAGATGCCATGATAACTCCAGGCCAGAGCAACATTCGGCGATAAGGCGAGTCCCCGACGAAGAGGGAGAAAAATGTAGGCATCATCTTGTCGATACGTGCTTCTAATTCTGTAGCCATGTTGGGGTCTGAGAGCAAATCGTCATGGAACGCAGAGTGCAAATACACGATGAGAGCATTTTGATAGATCATCGTAGCACCGGCGCGTTCTTGACGAGGACGGAGACCTTCGAGGTTTTCTGCATATGGATCAAATGCTTCCAACTTTGCAACGAGCCTTTCATATTGATGTCTCATGGCCAAAGATACCTCAATGCCCAATCTTTCCTCTTCTCGGCGTGCCTCGACAAGCTGGTGTATCTGAGGTATCATCTCAAACACACGTTGCCCAAACCCGAGGAGACATCCCCGAGATTTATACGGGGCAAGAATGTCGAGCGAATGGACAGATGGATCAATATCCACCTTATGATCATGAAGCGCGTTTCGCGGGGAAAGAGCAAGTTTCATAGAATGGTAGGTGTACATCTCCAAGAGAAAACCGCGCAAGTACTCGAGTTCGTCGTAAGTACGAGACGAGGATGTGAGCGTGGTGATGTATTCACGACTCGCTTTGAGGTGTAAATAGACTGCACCACGGGTATTGCCTTCTATATGCTAAGAAGATTTAGTAAGTAGGACGTTTTAAGTTGTGGTGGTCGGCTTACATCATAAACACAAAGCAGTTGCAGAATTAACAGAATCTGGAAAGACCTTGTTGATGTAGTTTCGTTGATCGTCCCGGCAGTAACCTGGGCCGTCTCATACGCCAGTAGCTTCTGCAAACCAGCTAGGACCTTTGCGTAATGGCCTCGTGTAGCCACTTCCAAGCCACGATCCGTCGGATTATTGACGGCCAAATGCGCCCCTCCAATAGCAAGAATGCAATCAAGAACCAGCTCGCTACTGGCAGCCAATGGTAGTAAATAATTCATGAAGGGGTTGCCATCTTCACTCGGCCCGCGCGTTAACTGTTCGGCTGTGAAATCCAGGTACTGTTGATAAAGTGGCCGAGAACTATCGCTTAGACAGGCCAGGTTGCCGTACGTGGGTGCCACCCGCATCGCTAACGGTGCAGTAGTGGCGCCTTGTGAGACCATCAAGCCAGCATTAACGGTTGCGACTGTGTCGATGAGCCGCTGATTGGGGTCGTTGACGTTCAAAACGTCATTGATTTGAGAGCTGAGCTGCTCTTCCGCTTGGTTCTTATCGGGAGTGGGCCAGGTACACTCTAGGTTTGACCGAGTGCAGCCCGTACAGATCGGTCTCACTTCATCACACTTCTTACGTTTTGAGCGACAGGTCAAGCAGCCATTCTTAGATCGTGGATGATTCCGGCGCCACTTGGAAGGAAATGGAGCTCCTCGATATGGCAGTTGTTGTGATTCCATCGCGACCGATAGTGTTCACCAGAATCGTAGAGTTTTGGTAGGTAATAAATACTTGGAGGTGAAAGAGGTAGCTGGTGCATCATTTCTGTCTTGTTTCTTCGGTCGTCATTCTGGCGGGGCTAAGGACAACAAGCCGCAAGGCTTAGCTTAGATGTAACGCAGCTATACCCGAATGGATCTAGGGCTGACAGTGCTACCTTATCTAACCGCTTATCAATGGTAACTGCCTCAATGTCTATTTACAAATAGCAGCTATACTAACGCGAAGATCTTTCGTCAAGAGTAGTCAGTAGAAAACTACAATTTTCTGCGACTATCAGACCAAGACTTTACACAATGATGAAGAGTTCGATTCTTAGTTGGTGCGGCCAGACCGTTGCCTAGCGGGCCCTTGAAGGCGAAAAGAACACCCCTCGGCGTCTCCCTTCAACACCGACTCTGGCTCCAAAGCTGCGTAGAGGGCTACCGCATGACTTTTCTATTTACTGATGTAACACGACAATGAAACCATAGAGGGAAAGATCAGTCTAATCGCCTGGAGAACGCTTCCAACAAAGGATACTCCAACGAATACCCAACCGAATTGCATTCATTCTGTTCGGTTCTGCCTGCTATAAAGTGGAAACATCTCACTAGGACCTTGAACGAGCCATCGGGAATTTAACAAGTATGTATTCTCCTGCTGATGTTTACTTGCATTTTAAAAAAGTAAGATCAGCCAAATTGGGGAAACTTCATCGCAGCAAAAACCCCATGTATCGCATATCTGAAAGACTCTGTAAGCTGAACAGATATCACCTCCACGCATTCGCGGTGCCCCTCCCCTAATGAAGTCCAACAACTGTATAGTTCTGGCTGTAGTACGTAACATCCTTGTCTCCGTCTTTGAATATGGCTCTGAAAGAGAACAGCTTGTCTGTAGCGAGTTTGTCGGCAAATGGGCGAAGCATCTCTTTCGTATTCTTGCTGACTTTCAACCGATACTGGCCGTCAGACAGGAACACATCTGCGACATTGTGGGTGATCTCAGCGCCGATTTTGTTAAACTTGTCGGGTTCGGAGTACCACTCTAGATCGAATTTGTGGGGAATATCTTTCCCGACGTCTCCAGTCCAAGTGATGGTGATCTCCTTTCTGAAGTCGAGGTCGACTAAGGGGTCAGGCCCAGTAAACTTGAAGGCTTGTACTGTGGGCAATAGAGCCACCAGGGCGGCGAAGAAGGGCTTAGGTTGCATTTTTGAGATAAAAGCTGTCTGGAAAAAAGTATATTGAACTTGACGTATTCTCTGGAATATAGGGAATGATGTTGAGATGTTTGAAAAAACCGGTTACAAAAGGTAACAAGTATAAATATTTCTGTCGTTTTGCAAATAAATGGTGCCTAAAATGCCTCGGGACCTGTTACGTAAACCCTTGTACACCACATGTTGTCAACATTGCAATGTATTTGAGGCGCTCTGATGAACGATTACCAGAATCAGATATCTCCGATGTGTGAGGGAATTCATATGGAACGCTAAGATGTCTGCTAGTGAAGGAATAGAGTGGCCACATTTGGGAGCAGCCCACTCTGATCATTCTATGTTTTTGGCTCAAGACTAGGCAACAACTTAGCACCGAATCACCTTATACCTTACCCCAGAAAAAATGTGCCATTACCTAAAATGGGCGAGTGGGAGTTTGGAGCTACGCAAGGCCACGCTTACATGCACGTGTCCTTGACTTTGTTCCAACTGTACTTGTATGACGCCAGCTCAACATTTATGTAGGACCGCTTTATTCACTACTGTCATGGCCGGTTTATTGCCATACATGCGGCTGGAAAACAGTGGGACTCTTTTTTACTGAGAGCTCTTGACCACAAGTCCACAGGATACATTTGTTGTAGGGTGCCCCTCCTGATAAAGTCGATCGTTCCTCACGCATGTGGCGGATCTTACATGGGAGGAGAATTTGAATTCCAGACCAAGTGTGTTTTCGCCCTGATGGATTAAGAGGAGTATCATCAATACTGATGAGAGCGATTACCTTGGCGGTGGAGTCTTTACTGGCGGGGACAGTGCCCCACTGACAGTACATCTGGTGAGTATCCTAATCGGCACGCCCGAGTAAATACGGGCAATGTCAAACTCGGCAATCTTAACGTCCTCGTTGGTGTGAGGACACCGGGAGTCACATTCAGGAACGAGTATTCACCGCCATTGTAGGTCGTCCTCGCGACATCGACGTCGTACTTCTGCTTTACAGCTACGGCCATGGTGACGGAGAGGATAATAACATTGGTGAGGATAGTGGTAGCATGCATGATTATAGCGATACTTTAGTGGTTAGTAAGTTCGATTTTCTGAGTGTTAATAACTGAAGTAATTCGGTCATCATACTTTCCATACAACGAATTTGGAAAGCCTGTGTATGCACCATCCCTTGAGTCGTCTATTGTCTTCTACCTGACCAAAACGTGCGTGGATCTCGGGGCCTGTGCCCCGAACCTCTTCATATGCAAATCCTGCATCTCGACTGTGTATCTGGTGATCTATCCACTGAACATATGACCGGTCGTCGTATTCTATCCGGGCATGAATTAAGGGGCAAGGCTGGCCCGTAATGAGACAACGGCGGTCTTTTGAAAAGGTCCGTAGAGACCGATGGCGCTGTACCACGGCGACTACCACATTGGGCCAGATTATCGAGAACTACGTAATGCACAAATCCTTCCCGACAGCCGAGAATGCAGGCTGATGCGGCTTTTTCGAACTCGAACAGAGAGGCAAGACTGGCAGTATTGCGTCCGTGCGTTCTAGCTAGCTCCATATATCTTCTAAGCGAAGGAATTGGCCAGATTACAGGCTGGAAAAGGTAAAGCAGGCTATGTTGACAGCCACGGAGATATTCATCCTGACGACAGCCCCGTTTGACTGACTACATGAAGCTCCGCCACAAACAAATTACTGCTCAAATTACAAAGTTGCCTGACCACTGCGGATCCAATCCGCCTGCGGTCAGGAACGTGGTCTAGGATGAAGTCCCTTTTTTTTTGTTCTTTGAATAAGACGGATTCGAGTCTAGAATGGTCGAATAGAATCATTGGAGATGCATCTGACATCGTCCCGGTTATTGTGGCGTGACTGAATTCAACTAAAAGCCTCATCGACTGAAACATGGAAATCCCTCCTTCTTGAGTAAGCCAGAGCTAACTTTTGTCCGAAAAGCACATGAGGCTTTTAGTTGTTTAGTAGACATTTATTTGTCTCATAGCTTCTTGCGCAGAACAGTCTAGTATTCATAACCCACGAATGATGTCAGCGTTTACTGAGCGACAAATAAATGTATCGTCTTGCGGTTCCGTCATGGCTAGATCAGGAAAGGTGCGAGGACTGGGACGAGATGAGATGCCTCCAACGAGGCTGTAAAATTACAAATCCATAACCGTAATCACGGTAAGGTGTTTTGCGAGAAGCTTGTCGGCGTTCTCAGTATGGAAACGGTTTATGGGGCTGATAGAGAAGTAAGTGAATTCGCCTAGGTTCATACGAATCTACTACCTAACATTTAGGCACTAGAGTTTTGGTGCGGCAAAAAATAACATATCTATGGGAGACGACACCCGCTCAATCTTTTGATGTTATTGAGATAGTTTTGTTATATTCCTGGCTCAAGAATCCACATATCAACACTCATGCAACCATGTGGTCGCACGGCCGCCCCCTCACATCCCGCTCAAACCAATATGAACTTATTGATGATGAAGAGCGTCAGTCACCTGTTCCTTCTTTCGACTATCCCTACGGTATTTTATCGTGGAGGGTCCCAAGAGTCGTATATCGTACAAGAAAGGTGTTGTTGCTTCTAGTTGCGGATCTGGTCCTTCTTGGTATTATACTTCATGCGCTATCACCGCTCATATTCTTGTTACATCACAACCAAGAATTATTTCCTGCCAATTTCGAAGTTACCGGTACACAGGTCTCTCAAACTTCCACGCATCTGAATCATCAGATACCACGGATTCTTCACCAGACCGCTAAGAATGAAACTATACCGGACATCTGGGTCAAATCCCAAGCGAGCTGCCTCACGACTTACTCCCACTATGAGTACAAGGTATGCCTTACTGTCTATTTTCCATCATGTATTAATATTGTCGTTTAGCTGTGGACGGATGATGGAGCCCGATCCTTCCTCGCAACTGAATATCCGTGGTTCTTGAAAGTATGGGACAATTATCCATTCCCTATCCAACGCGCCGATGCTATCCGTTATTTTGCTCTTTACCACTATGGTGGGATCTATCTTGATATGGATACCATATGCCACGAGGTGTTTCCTACCGACCGAATCGAAATTCATAATATCACTCATAATTGCCTCTTCGAAGGTACGTTGCCGACTGGAGTCACCAACGATATTATGATTTCGTCCCCCAGACATCCCGCATTTGAAAGAGCAATCAACCTCCTTCCCGTGTCCTACAGCCTCACCTGGTGGTGGGCTAAACTGCAGCCATATGCTGCTATCATGTCATCGACGGGTCCTCTATTCGTCTCTCTGGCTGTTGCAGACTATTTGTTCGAGCAGTCTTCTTTGCCTTCGCCGACAGTTCAGGTTATTGCCCCTGCTGGGCTCACTCCATACATCTCCGATTTACAGACAGCAACCTGGCACGGCTGGGATGCTCATGCCTTAAAATGGCTTTCCAAAAAGCCATTCGTCTGGTTTGCGTTAGGCACCTTCCTGATTGTTGGGGTATTTTATGTACTAAATAAGATTCTTATACTAACATTCAGGATTATCATTTCCGCTTATTCAAGGGTATTTTTCAGGGTTAGAACGAATAGCTAAGACACATTAAAATTACATTTTTCATACTACAATTCTCCACCCTAGCTACAAGGGCTCGAAGTGAATTGACAATGCAGTGAAGAAATATAAAGGTAGTGTCATTAACTAGGCAAGGATTTTTTATCTGAGTAATATTATCAAGTCATCGTTGTAAAGTTTGGATTAAAATGATCAAGCTGGAAGCAAGATGTAAAATTTAGTAACTAATCCAGTATTTAAAACTTCACTTTGCTTTTTCTTCTCGGTTAATAGAATGAGACGTGTGAAATTATTGAAACTTAATATATTAATGTATTAACTGGTTGGTACTCTCAACTACCCTAAAGTAGAGCCTTTTAGTAACACATAGAGATAAGCATATTAATTGATAACACAATAACCTTTCAATCTTAGTTTTCCACAACACCACATTAGAAGCCTTATAGCGCTTCAATCCTCAACAACCTTATAATAGACCGAACACATCGCCGCGTTCCATCAAATATAAAAATGTAGTTCCCCCGCTCCCTTGGCAGACCAAATGCCTGCGACAACATAATATATCATATTCTAATTTCCCTTGCTCCTTCCCCTTCCACGTTCAGTAGACTTCGCATTTACCAGACATATGCTGCTCACTTTAGGTATTTATAAGTACTGTAGTATAATGACGTTCGAAACAGCCTTTAATCAGGCAGGTTTAACAATGAATTAGCAAATATGCCGATCTATTCATGAGATAGCAACTACAGCTACTACTGAAAACGTTAAAGTAGTCGAGACTCGATGACCTCCACCGGCATGAGAATCAGCCATCTCGTCTTTGCAGGAGCTCATCAGTGCTATACAATTTGGTTCAGAAACTCTGTTTCACAGCGCAATTAATGACACGGGCGCAGTCTAGTCTTTACTATCCTTTAATTATCTTCCAACCGACTGCTTCAACCTGAGCGATGAAGCACATGGATTGTTAAAATACCGTATGGAGGAGCAGACTACCAGCTTATACCATCTTCTATTTCTCCCGCTCACAACAATGAATCTTCAACTTTCTTGAATCTAGCTATAATGTCCCGAGTGGCTTCCAATGGTAGTGCTTCTACCGTCCTGCCCATATTGCCTGTCATCGTCTCAGCCATAGTGAGCGCATTGTATATGGCCTCTTCTGTAGCATCCGCCGCTGCTTCGAAAAGACCATTGATGGTTTGGTTGTCGGTCGCTTCCATGTCAATGAGTTTGGGCTTGAATGGATCAACGGCCCTGTGCTGGCCAGTGACTGTCTGTACGGGTATCTCAGAAGCTGTAGAGAAAGCAAGAAATAGATCTCCCGAAGGGTTGTGAGCATAGCTACCGACACGTGCAAGGCCCATAGTTGCCCGCTTGGCTAACCGCTGGAGCTGACCAGGAAGAAGAGGCGCATCCGTAGCAATTATGACGATGATAGACCCATCCTTTCTGTCCTTTGCTTCGTTGTATTCTTTATCATGAGCAGCGGCGGCCTTACTGCTTGCATTTCTCTTTTGCAGTATTCGACCGACCGGGACACCCGAGATATGCAGATGCTGGAGTCTCCCATAGTTAGCCTGGACAAGAGCCGCAACCGTGTAAGACACCTCGCTGTCCCCAAGCACTATTCTGCTGCTGGTCCCGGTGCCGCCTTTCCATCCTTGACACATCATGCCTGTTCCGCCACCTACGTTGCCCTCGGCTACCGGCTCGTCGGAGGCATTAGTGATACCATCCACAACGTGTTCCGGCGTCACGGCAAACTGCCTCAGGTCGTTGAGGTGCCCATCGAATGTCTCAGCAACGACTGGCAGTAGGAACCAATCAACGCCCTCCTCGCCTTTTCCATAATTTTCAATTGCGTACTTGTAGATGCCGGTATAACATGGTCCTACGGCAAAGCTGTTGGTAATGAGAATGGGCGAGTGTAAGAGACCACTTTCTTCAATCCAGTGTGTTCCGGTCATTTCTCCCGATCCGTTTAGACGGAATACGCCGGCATGGCAGGCTTTGTGAAACCAGTCTTTGCGAGGGAGGATAGTCGTTAACCCTGTGTTGATCTGCCCACTCTCGTCGCGGATAGTGGTAGTGTTGACAAGGACACCAAGTACGTCTGTGATGCCATTTTTTGGGCCAGGTGGCCAAAACCCAAGATGCGCCTCTGGTATGACATCGCGCAGCCTGCCGCGAGTTTGGTGATGGGGCATACTCGTTACGATTATCTGTCGTATGCGTCCTTTGTTGCCTATCTGTTGGAACGGCCGAATCTTTATGCCGATCTTGAGAAAAACATAGTAACTCCCCTTCCGTATTTATAGACATAGAATCTAAGGAAGATGTAAAGGACTTAATGCGCCACTTTTTGTAAATCGTGATGAGTCACACCGATCCCTTCATTGCCTGCCGTTGTGACTGCTTACTTCTCAAAAGGGAAGGTACGAAGGTATATTCTCACGCCCCGTGCCCTGGAAATATTAAAGGTGGGTATTGTTACCAGCTCCCTAGGATTCGAGACTCCATAATTCAGATTTGCAGTAATTTTTAAGCTGCTATAATCTTATGCAGCAACTTGGTAATCTGCCGATCCTTTCATAAATTCAAGCACTGAAGCTGAAGAAACCAACTATAATACTCCTTAGTCATCCTGTTTTAAGGTAGTCACTTATCCTTTTTTAAACATCATGGGAACCTGCCAACGTCCAAAATAAAAACATTACTCTCCTAGAAAGGCCGCTTTGCTAACACGAAAATTATGTTCTCTGTCATAGTGAAGATAAAGTCCTCGGTGGCGTGCGCTAACTCTCTATTTACAAACGTTTTATGGGAAACGTCGATTTCGCAGTGCAGCCGTGATCCCCGCCTAAATGAAAAGAAAGCCATAGCTGATGAGTGATCTTTGTCGCCACTAAGGTTCTCCCCTACAGCAATTCGATGTAGGATCATCAAACAGATCGATTGTCTCTGGGTTAACAATAAGGGTGACCAGTTACACCATATTCTCACTGGGTGTATCAATTCTAATCCTCTACTACTATCTTACCTAGACACATAGCAATTTTGAAAAATTGACGTCTTCCCAAAACAGGTTTGGCCGCCGGATCGCCTTATCCTTTTCGGACCCTTTGTTGGATTTAGCTGGGCGTTTATTTTCCATGATAAGCTATATGTTTGGTCACTAGCAGGCCCCTACTAATGATGCGGTCTGAGTTAGCAACCGTCCGTTCTGTTTAGGCCATGTCTCGACGTTCATCGACTAAGGTCAAATATTCCGTCTTGATGCCCTTGAACCCAAATCCTTTTTTTGGGGTGATTGCATATCTAGGCTTCAGGTATAAACTGCTGCCCGTAGTCGCTACGGTGATTCTGCTAAGCGACCTTCTGCATACCATCTTCACCAACGATCATTTCAGTCACGCAATAACATGGAAAACACACAGAATCTGCGTGTAGACGCGTGTAGGGGTGCTAGCCTCTATGCTCACGGTCCTCATTGCCATTAGGGGATTGTCTTTTGCAAGTTTCAGAACTGCGATCTATATCTACAGCAATGGACGTTACTATACTTAATCTGCCGATAAGAAGATTTCCTTGCGTAGGTCCAATGCCTATTAATTGCTAGAAAGGCGGATAACATGGCATGGATCAAGGCGCTGGAGTTGAGCTATTCCATCATCAACGTTATAGGTGAGGACGGCGACCCGCATGTGACAATTCAAATTAGTCAGCAAGGCGGGATTCAATGTCGCCTTGCTTTTGAGGAAGATTATCTCAGGCGCTTTCCCGCGTCTGCTAGATAGACTGTCTAGACCAGCCTACCCGGGCGGGAAAAGTAACTGTCGATCTAGAATCCCTGACCAACAGCGAAAGACAACGCAAAGTGTCGACTTTTATTTAGCAACGGAGATACGCCTATTAAAATACACCTGAAGAATTTACATATATTATATTACATCTTTGTTCTCGGTAGATATAATTATTAAGTTCATTTGGATGTTAATTTCGAAAGGACACCTATCGGAATCGACTAGCTTAGCCACAGCACAAACTTATTTCAAGCAGGTTTCCCTGACAGTTACAATAACATCCCCAAGGTGTCTTCTTACCTTAAGTTACTAACTTTTTAAAATATTGATTCAATGCGCTTATTCTTTTTGGCGCCCTTCAGTATGCACGGCTTGTGTATGGGTTGCTCAGCTCGACGCCAGACTTATGCAGAAGGTTGAAACCAAGGCTTATGCAGCTTACACTTCTTCCCCGCCCAATGGCTGGACCATTGAGTGAGATGTTCCAGCCTAGATTTCATCATAACTCATGTCCTAAATGTTTATGTACTTTTCAGCTCGGCGTTTATTATGGGTCTGATATAAACTGAGACTAGTACGTGTCTCAGTTTCGTTGTTTCTGCACTGCAGTGAGGCGCAAATATTAATTTGAAGAAAGCCTCGTAAGTTGTTAAATAATGACGCTAATGTGCTGTGGCTAATAGCTATTCCAATAGTTTCCTGTGGCTGTATGAATGCCTGCAAGGGAGCTGTCACATCTACGTTTTTGGTCACGAATATGCCAGAAGTTTCATTGCCACTTTGGATCGAGACTTGATACGTGAATTTTATTCCCAAACGAAACGGACTACTTATAGCCCTTCCCTCCACCATGTGAGACAAAAGGCTCCAAAATACTTATGCGAGCCTGAGGGTTGTACTTGTCTTAAGAATAATTATCCAATACAAATCAGTACTGCAGTGCCATGGGTGCTCCGACAATGCTCTCGTGGATAATCCCATCCTTCCTACTCCTTCTGTGCTTGCTTAGCAGTAGCACTTTCGCGCAGAATGATCCCGTCAACAATTTCTGTCGCCGATGGGGTCATCAGTCAGCTGTAGTGGATGGAAGGCTGTATATCGATGGTGGCCTAATCAACTACAAGGATGCAACGAACAACGTGACCAGTAAGTAGCATAGCCTACATCTCTGAGATGTGTATTAACCCAACTCAAGACACTTTTCTTTCGTTCAACGATATTGAAAGCGTCAATAAATATGACTTCCCCCCATTCTACGCCAATTTATACAAGAACGACACAATCCCAAGCGTCAACGGCGGCATTCTTTGGGAAGACTCAATCAACAAAAGGCTTTATCTGTACGGTGGTGAATACCATAACACGCCGCCAGCGTCCCCCGAATTGTATAGCTACGATATCCTTTACAATGAATGGGTTGCTTTCGGAGCTCCCCCACAGGAGGTTCAAGCCGCTAGCTATGGAGCTGGTGTCTCAATCTCTTCAAGGGGAGAGGCGTACTATTATGGTGGATGGCTTAGTAACGCCTCTATTAAAGGTTGGTCAGGGCCACCGAGAGCCTCCAGTGGACTTATTAAGTACGAGATGGAATCAAATTCGTGGAGCAACCTAACTGGACCCGATGAAACGGGAAGAGCAGAGGGAGCTATGGTATTTATTCCTGCAGGGGACGGTGGAATGTTAGTGTATTTTGGAGGCGGTCAAGACTTATACGGCAACGGGACTTTAGCACCTGAGTCTTTGGATCAGATATATCTGTTTGATGTTGCAAATGCAAAATGGTATAGTCAAAAGACGACAGGCGATACTCCAAACGATAGACGTCGCTTTTGCGGTGGTGTCACCTGGACAAAAGATCAATCAAGCTACAACATGTGAGTCTCACGCAATTCCCCTCTACATTCTAAATACTGATCTTGTCAGTTACATCTACGGCGGCGGGGGTTTCCCTCCAGACACAATAGGCTACGACGATATTTATATACTCACCATCCCAAGTTTTCAATGGATTAGGGGACCGTACCCGACCTACAGTAACGGCACAGGAACCTACCCTAAGAGCATGATGAGCTGTAACGTGGTTAACGACGCACAGATGCTTGTTATCGGTGGGACCTACTCTAACGCTACAGATACATTTTGCGATGTGAAGGATATCCAGGGTGCACATAACATGAACCTGGGTAGGCAGAACAAAGAAAATGCAATCTGGGCGGCTTATCAGCCCAACCTAACAACGTATGTTGTGCCTGTTGACATTCGAAATGTCATTGGGGGGAAGAGTACTGGTGCGGCAACGAAGACAGTGCCAGCTGGTGGGTTCGACGCTCCAGACCTCGCTGTGCAGATGGACCGGACAGCGGCAATAGGGGACAGGACTGCAACTCGCGCGACTGCAACAAGTACCAAAAAGCCACAGCCGCCATCTGACACAAACGAGCCGTCATCGGGACTTAGCACTGGGGCAATAGCGGGAATTGCCGTTGGGTGCAGTTTGGCATTTATTCTCGCTTTGGTAGGATGCGGGGTCATTTTTTACAGGAGGCGGAAGTATTACAGCCAGGATCATGTTGTGGCGGCGCCACCACCGCAGAACGATACGGTCATGGCTGAGACAGGAGGCTGGGCGTCTCCGGTAGCTCCGTCTTCTAACGGAGGACAAACGTGGCCCACGCATCCCCCGTCTGAACTGACGACTGAGCAAAGATCGCCTGACATGCATCAGAGAATGAGCCCCAAGAGTGACATTCAAGTTACCAGCAATAGCAGAGTGGGCCGGCCTGCAGAGTTGGAAGGTGAAGGTAATATCTATGAGTATCAGGAGGGGCTGTCACCATTGTCGGAAACTTCTCAGCAGAATCATTAGATAAGCTACGACCTACAGGTTGCAACCTAGCAGATTACTATATTGCTGTCGCAAGTAATTCAAGTATCCAAGAAGATAAAGGGGTCCCATCGCATACCAATAATGATAGAATCCACTAGTCGACTTATATTCAAGGTTACAGCACGATCTTCTGCGTATACCCGACGAGCTATGCCTTCTGTGCCCAATACAAATGTCCCCATTGGAAGTCATGCATAGGTGAACATGGTGACATTGGACTATCACTGCCAATTACCATCAAAACAACGAAATGGGGAAACACTCTGTAAGAGAGGACTCGCTGGTACCTTCTTTCTATGCAAAGCTTAGGCAAAGCGGCCAAAGTAGTAGGGTCTGAATGTATAGGTTAAGCCTATTCTGCAAAGCCAGGCCCCCGAACCTGTTGTTGTCGTTCGGAGACACCAGGTCGGTGGGCGATGCTTATACACCAGCACACAATGGAACTGCCAATTGTGACGTTGAATTTTGACAGGTGCTGTACAATCAATTGCTATGCTGTTGTCATAGCTCAAATGCAGTTAATTAGTCGCTTGCACTAGAAACATTCAAGTCTAGAACTTACGTACGTACCCTTGAATAGAAGGACGATACGGACTGATACATGCATACCAGATAAACAGTTTTTTCGTCAAGGCAGATGTTCAGACTTGGCGAACTGGCTACGGATGCTGCGTGCTCCCATTTTACCTTGAATAGTCAAGCACAAATACAAATCAACGAACACAACATTTGCATTGTCAGCAGGAGCTTGTTTCTGAACATTGAAGTTAGCAAGAGCGGTTGTCTATTTTACAAACGACTTGTTCAAGAAATTCGCCTGGCTATTGGTCCGAACTATCCAGACTGTCCTAGCTAGAGCATCCTGTTTCCCATTGCCACTGTTCATTCCTTGTACCACTGCCTAGTCCATGAACAAATAGCAATTATATGTTATGGCCTGGTATAAATACTCAGACTCTTCTTTTCGTCTCTATCTCAATTTCGTTTGTTACATTCAGTCGTCTTTCTCCGTCTATCGCCCTCACATCGCAAAAAAGGTACATCTAGACACATCCCCAAAACCCTTACTAACTTATCACAAACATCATGGGTAACCCAATGACACCTAACGATGCCCAACATGGCACTGCCAATCCGTCAGGACTTGCAGCACCGATCTCAACTTTTCACAAGTTCACGTCTCTCGCTCCCGAGCTCAGAAAAATGATCTGGAAAGCGGCTTGTCGTCCTCGCTCGACCACCGAATGCGGTCTTCACTACCTTCATCTTGATAGAGTCGAGGGGGGCTGGGACTATAATAATCCAGAGTTCGACGGGACCAGGTTTACCCATTTCAGCGCTTTTAAACGACTCAGTGATGATCCCATCCGAGGTACCACATCGGCATACCTCTGGGATGCCGGACTCTGGACTGCTTGTAAAGAGTCTAGGCTCGCCATCGCCGAGCATCACAAATTTGATAGCTGGAACCCAGTGCAACCCCCAACCAACTGGAGTAATGCAAACTTCCCATTGAGAGTTAATCCCCACGTCCAGGACAGGGATTCGATGACAATGGTGTTCCCGAACAAAGACATAATCTGTATCAGAAACGACAGCCCAATGACTGTAGATCTGGATGGGCTGTTACTAAAAGGTTTATCTATCGATGCTCGCCAGACGGTCACCGTTGACAGCTGGAGCGTGGCTTTGGAGTTTAAGAGTAGCTGGCTCAACCACCCTCCAGAATTGCCATACTGAGACTCGCTCAATGCCATCGTCAATTGGTTTGAGACGTGTATGATGGAGGAACGTCATGTTCTACCAAATCTTTGGTTGATTGACTATAACGTTCAATGGAACGTGATGCCCGATCATGAGTATGATACGCTCTACCGCACTTGTGATGATGAGTACTTTCACGTTTCCTGGGAGTCTGTCGAGATCACTGGAACGAAGCCAGCTGTCTTGGAGTTTGTCGACAAATTGGATTATCTATTCTCTATGCGCGTGGTTGGTCACGCCAGGGAGCGTCTCAAGCTTCTTGTTCGCAAGGCCAATAGGCTATCGGAGGAATCTGCAAGCGACACATTGACGATATGAAAGGACTCTCCAACTAGCATGTTGATGATGATGAGGAGGAGAAGGAGGATTTAACTGCTCGCAGCTTAGAATGAGACGAGCAATGAAGCAGGTCGTGTAGTACAGGAAGCAACTGCAGTAGTATGGAGACAATGCAGTGTAGGCAGCACACAGTTACATAGCTAGACATGAAGAGATATTTGCATTTGCTGCAATCCTCGTGCCTTAATATCATCCCCCTAGCAGGGCAGGCCTAAACAGGTATTGGTGCCAAGATGCTTAAGACGGCTAACCTGTTGAGGACAACATCACTGTCATCATCCCGAGCGAATTCGTCACGCAGACAATTGTGGTCTTGGGTTGAAATCTGTCAAAAATTAACTATCCTGGTCATCTACTGTGGGTAGGCTTGCCCATTAAATTGAGTGACCCAGTGTCATAATCTGGAAGAGCTATCTAGAATCCCATATCTGAGTCTGAATACAAGTCTAAATCCAAGTCTAGGGAGCGATTGTCGAGGTTATGGTCCGTGGTACACAGCTCAACTTGATTACCGGGGCGCACAAGAAGCCTGGCTTGCTCATTAATGTCGTAAATCGTCATACCCCCCCAGAGTTCGCTAGGGTCGTCGTTGCGGTTGATGTCTCTGCAATCAGCACCAAGCCAGCAAACCTTGTCCAGGAAATCGTCAAGTATCCCAGATCTCTCGTTCGCACACAATTTGCATCGAAGGGCTAGGTTGGCTTCGAGGTAATCTCCTTCGTAGTCGCTGAATCTATCAACAGGGAAATCAACCGTTTGATCCGGCCGCAATCCCCGGTGGGTGCCCCATCTCGGATTCCACGACCATTGTGTGTCTTTGTCGATCAGCCAAATCTTGAAACCAGGCTCGTTATCATGCAGTCGGTAGTACATGAGTCGCGGGAGAAATCCTCGTGGAGAGGCCTCTTTCATCAGATCCTCATAGGTCTCGGGGAAATCTACAACCCAGGATGGGTCGAACTCGAACGCGATTTTGCTAATTCTGCAATACTGTTTGCGGTGGTAGGTCTCTGGAACGTTTGGAGACTTGGTTGGATCGCTGGGGCCACCAGTGTTTATGATGAACATCTGCCAAGCTCTAGAGCTACCATGGTTGATATTCCAATCCCTGGCTTTAAGGCAAAACATGTCTCGAAATGGACTAACAAGACACTGGCCGTTCTTTTCGCGATTTCCTCTGATCAACATCTTCGCCAACGTTCCAGAGCGTTCGCTGTGAATGGCAAGCCACTGCTTGGTCATCACATCGCGCGACTCTCTGCAAGCTGTCCATAGCCCAGCGTCAATTAGGCATGCGGATTTGGTCTCCTCGTCCCCGAAGCCGCGATGGAAAACTTTGAGATGACCTGATAAAGAGTCCTCTTTTTCCACGTCGATGTAGTGTACGGCGTATCGGTTCGGTCGTCGTGGCACAAAAGCCGAGTTCCAGATTTGAAGACGGAGCTCGGTCGGGAGGTCGGGAAACCGGTGAAGTGAGGGTGTGGCCATTGTGAGGGTTCCTTCAATTGATTTGTGTTTCGGAACAGCAATGTAAAATCGAGGTGGATGTTGGCTTACTTATAATGGCCTGTGTGGTTTTAAAGTTGCCAGAAGCTTTCAGGTTGGCTGGACTGGCCACAGTGTGCCTGGTGACGCATCACCGAAACCCTATCAAACAGAGCGATTCATGGTTGAGGATTAGAGTCGAGGTTGAGAGCTGAAAATTCCCTTTCCGAGTTTACTGCTGGCCAAACGATGCGATAAGCTTTTCGCCAATAAACTCAACCTTCGTGGGACTCAAGGCAATGAATCAGGACTTTATTTATAAAGTTATGAATTTCACAACCCAGCCTACTGCAGGCTGGCAAGGTGTTTACACCGCCGTTTGAGTTTTCTTAATGTCCAGTCATCAAGGCGCACAAATTCAATCAACAGAACAGTGATTACGCTACTCCATTATCCACCGTGACGGCCGCATTCGCCTTCGTTATGACATTTAAAATCACCAGTGGATCAGCTTCAAGCGACTCGAGTAGCCACATGGTAAGGATACAGGGAATCCGTCATATCACGTTCGACCTTGAAGAGTCGTGTCGCATCATTTCTCCCGTATCCGTTGATTCTTGCATTATTCTTTACAGTCATGGCAGTTTCGCAGACAGCGCGACTGGAATCTCTACGTAGCGGCGGTGTTGGAGGAACATTGTTGGCCACTTGATCTTGTGCCTGAGGGTTTAGAAAAAAAATCACAACTGGCATTTGGGCTTTTGAGAAAAGCACAGCAGTTCGAAGGGTTGGGATCAAAACAACGGTTGCTTGACTGTGAAGCTCAATAAGCAGGTATTTAAACATGAGATAATATATGCCGCAAAAAAACATTTTGAAACGTTTGGGTAAATTTATCCAATACACGTTCAATTTTGTTTGCACGTATTAGCATATAAAAATGGTTTACACAACAACATCTGAATTAATCGGCCATCATCAACGACTAGGAACAGGTGGTTCAATTGCAATCGCGTGTTTTCACCTTCAATGTAACAAGACGATTTGTTCTCGTGACTTCTGGCTGCGATGCACTGAAAATGCCAACGCGATGCTAAGCTCATGGTAACTGCGAATGTTCAAAAATGGCCTGAGGTGAGAAATACTTTTCTTTGTAGGGTAGGAGGATTACACGAACGCCACTAATTTCCCACCCGTACGTTGACCTTTAACAACCAATGAAACTGGCGTTACCCCTGATGATCCCTGTTAAATTAACGGGTTCAGCTCAGCTGGTGTCAAGACTATCGATAAACCTTTCTGAAAACAGTCAACTAACAAGGCACTTAATACAGTTTAGGCGAACTACTTATCAATAGTTTCAGTTGATCTGCACTGAATCATGGCGACCAAGCCGAAACAAGACTGACCGTTAGGACAAATTTAGAGACAAAACAAACATTAAATCCCAATCTGCCCTCAACTTTCTTTCCGTACATTATCGCGATTTGCATAACTAAAATATAACACAATTGCTGTAGAGATGGTTCGCCCTCTCGTTCATTCGTTTGTCATTGCTGCAGTCCTCGGCTCTTTGGCTGATGCGGGACCATGCCGCCCCTCTTCCAGCTCCGTTGCAGTCATTTTGACCACTACTGAGTCAAGTGTCGCAACTGGCTCTGCTACGACTCACATGAAGGAGTCGAGTTCGACTGAGGAACTTTCTGGCACGTCAACTGAGACTTCTTACACTGCCAGCGAGCAGTCGACCACCACGGATTCTGCCCTCTCAACTACCATTACCACCACTACCAGCGAGAGCTACTCATCCACTGGCACCACTCTTGACACAGTCACCACAACCGAATGCCCCGTCCCAGAACCTCCTGTCTATGATGATCCATTCACTGCAACCCACGCCGAAGAGCCTCTTCAGACCACCACTGAAGCTGCTGTTGAGTTTGTCCCTAGAGGCCGTGCCCGAAGAGATGCTCGAAATCTACTAGCCAGAGCTGTCACCACTTCTGCAGAAGCTATCGCCACGACGGAAGACGTCGCGACTACCATCGAAGATACTATTGCAGCCACCGAAACTACTGCTGCGACAACCTCTGAGCAAACTACCGGTACAACTGAAGATGCGATTACCACAACTCAAGATATGACGACCACCACTGAAGACGCTACGACCACCACCGAAACGACTGCTGCGACCACTTCCGAAGCTGCCTCCGGCTGCGTCAACAACCTACAGAAGCCTTCACCTGAAGACTCTGTATGTGGCGCAAAGGGATACGCATGGAGTAGTTCCGACGATTGGAAATCTTTGGGCGAAGGCTCATCTTCCTCTCTTCTCGATTGCTACACGTCTTGCATGCAGAAGAGTAACTGCGTGACGTTCCTTTACGAGAAGAACATGCAATGCACTCTGTATCAAGGCACCGTTACCGAGATCAGCCCGTATGAAACCACTTTCAAAACTTATGAAACAAGCTGCTTTTGTGACACGGGTATTGAACCAGCTCCAACCTGCTCCTACGACAACTCCCTCAATTTTGATGACGGTAAATTCGATCCATGGCAAGCAGATCCTAACCCTGACGGCAAAGACCCGGTCGCTTTTAGGGTTGTTCCTGGTGATGAGGGTGATTCGCCCTATCGCTTCCAGACTGGTCAATTTGACTTCGACAAGGGGATGTGGATTTATCAGGATGTCAAGGCTTGTCCAGGCACGCGCTTCTCCTGTTCTTATAGATGGAAGTGGGATCAGTACTATGCTATTCGCCAAAATGATGGAGGTAGCTTGGTTCCATATGTCCGCGTCTACCAAGGTAATACCATGATCGGAAACAGATTCCCTACGACTGAATCTGAGACAAAGACATGGGTCGACGCAGGCTTTCGCTTCACGATGCCTAGCAGTGGAGAGACTAGAATTTGGTTTGTTGCTAGCAGCCCTCAAGGTGAATGGATCAACAATAGCGATGACCCTTGTGTGCCTGAATGGATTCACCGACCTAACTCGTTTGCGTTGGACTCAGTACACTGTAACCCAGTGTAACACAACAAGTCGTATTCTGCTGGCTTAGGGGACGTGGTTTTAGATCTTCGCTACCTGTAACTATTTATAACTGGTATATATCTTTCTTTGTATCTCCATAGAAATTCAGTCATACCTGTGTTTGAATCTCGGCGACCTTATTTAAGGCAGTTAGTATTTTATGTGTCTTTGTGGTCAAATGCAGTTGTATATGAGGGATACACAAACCGGACTCCTGCACCTTTAGTGACTGCGCTTCCTTTAACGAGCATGCCAAGTCTAACGCGCTATTGCTTCATCCTCTAGTTAATAGGGCGAATTGGACATGAGGACGTTCTTCGGTGACAATCCTCTGTTGAATAGTAACAGCCAAAATGATGTAGTCCCGAACCAACTAGTCTGCTCTTCACTCGTTCATTATTATACGCCACCGTTGCATCAACATTTAATCCGGATGACAATGCGCCTGCAGCCAATGAGTTGAGCTGTATGAGTACATATATCTCGGAAGGGCCGCCATCGGAGCATCGTTATCGCTTGTATTCAATCGTTCCTCTGTAGTCCCTCCTACCTCCTATATGCCATCTGAAGTTTATGTAGACTGAACTGCGTGCGCCCTAGGATTAAAAAGCTAATATACGATAAACTAGAGAAGAAAGTCTATATCCAAGCAGTTGTTTATACCCTGAAAGGAACCTATTCCCAACGTAGGTTGCATTCCATTTGAATATAGTAAAGGTCGTACCTTATTATGTTAGCATACTGGAGGACAAGGTTAAAATGGCACTTATCTTGTATATCGTTGCTTTCATCAGTATCCGGCTGATGAGGTCGAAAGTGCCTTCTCCATGTCCACAGGCAATCGTAAACCACGCTCATACTAAGTCTATTTCTGACTTGTTTTAACTGTAAATCTCTGATTGTAACACCACCGACAACTGCAGGATCGGGAAGAGCGCAAAAGAAGCCGATAATATCACCTAGCCGAGCTGGCAGATCGTTGTTCACAACACTCATCTGTCGAAGTGCAGTAATAGCAGACTCAAGAAGTTGTTTGCCACCTTGAACATCTATGATGGTGTTGAAAAATCCATTTGTAAGGATTTTAAGCAGCACAAATGCAGCGTTGACATATGTCTGGTAACAGAAGAAAGGGTAATAGTCAAAGAACCCTTGTGGTCGTTCATTAAGGCGCTGGCTGAGGTCCATGAGATTGTAGGCGGTAGAGAACAGTGCCACAATTCGGTTTTTGTAGCCCTCCATTTCAGGATTGTCGAAAAGGTAGAAGGCCTGAAGATGTAATCTTGCAGCCATGCAATACCAAGTGTCGATGTCTTGATAGGACGATGAGAAAATGCGAATATTTGTAAAATATGGATTTGGTACTTACCACAGGACCCAGAAAGTCGCTTCTCAAGCTCATCCAAATCCGAATTCAGTAGATTATACATGGTCGATCGTTCACGCGTCAAGGCGCCTTCAGCATCTGTCGGCATTGGCCTCGCAAATGATGAGGAGACACGAAGCTTGAACCTTTCTATTTGAAGTCGCAAATAAAAAGGTGAATCAGCTGGAGAGGATTCAAATTGGCTGGCCGACGGAGTCTCGTACATCTGGAAGAATAGCGGTAGGCCGCAACCAATGCTCACACTAATCCAAACGATTGTAGGTCAGTATGGGGTTAAAGCTTCATTGCATACAAAATGGGAAAGTGCTCAGTGCCAAGACTAACCTTATAGCCACAATGTTACATGCCTCCCAAGTCTGTGCCCATTCGGAACGCTCAGATACATCAAGCTGTAATGGAACTTTGACAAAGTCTTGAGCATCAAGGACACAATGAAGACCCATCTGCGTACTCATTTGTAGCATGCTGCCCACAAGCATAAACGTAGGATCTGACGTGCTGCTGCTTGTGGGAAACGGCCAAGTACACAAGAGACAGAGAGCGCGGATGGTCGAGATGGAGTATGACATGGAACGTAGGGTTTTCCACAACAAGTCCGTTACATTTCTAGCCAGTCTGGGTAGGAGGGTCGGCTGTGATTTCTGCCGTCTTGCTGCCACGGCCATAATTACCCAGAACAGCAGCTCCGATCTTTCATAGTACTCGTGTGGGCTTTTCTCCTCGTCGATGAGAGGAAGGTACGGATGGTTGTACTTGATATACCTAAGCGAGTAGGGAAAATGTTGGCAAAGTGCGACAAAGGGTATCTGCTAAAGGGCCGACTAGTAACTTATTAACTTACATATTGAACAACTCGTCAATCTCCTCTATTTGAAGAATTATATTACCAAGTGCTCGTGGCCGTGCTAAAGGGAAAAAGGAGGCGCGATCGTGAGTTGGTTGGTCATTGCCAGGACGAGTCGTAAGGCATTGCAGGTCCGTATCATTAGTTGCAGAGCTGCCCAAGGTGGCAGGTGGGAAGTTTATAGATCCTGGTGAAGATTCGTGCCTCACTGGGGAGAAATTGAGACCACTATCGGTCTGGTTCAAGGCATTAAACACGGCACCAGGTGTCCCGACGGACGCTGGAACGGGCCAGTTGGTTTCGTTATGCCGGGATGAGTTTGATGGGTTGCTCTGGCTGGCTTGCAACTGCACTCGCAAGCTCTGTACCTCACTTTCCAGGTACGTCGATTGCCTACAGATTTGGTAAGAATAAACATTGGGCATAGTTTCCGCCATTGCCTGACTTGAACTTTACCTTCGTTTTCTAGTCCGACGAAAGCCATCGTCAATTCTACAGCCAAGTCCGAGACGTCTGCATCGAGTACAAGAATCCGACTCCGTCGAACCTTGTGCAGAGGCAAGATCACATCGCAGCTATGGGGATGGTCAGTACCAGGTAGTGGGTTGTTAATGTTAAAACATTGAGAGGGTCCGCACCTTTTGCTGTTTACACTCATTACACGCCTTTCGGCGACTGGGCATCTTATCGGCCTGATCGGCACTGAAATCGGATCGGCCAGGTCCAGATTCATCTTCAATTCCTGTAGATGATTGCATCGGGGACGGTAATCTCCTTAGAGGAAGCCAATCAGGGTCCAAAGACCGACGGAGGATTGGTGAAATTAGGAGGCGACTGGTATTAGGTCAGCGATGGAATTTACATGGGGCTGAGTGGTATGTAAAGGAGGACATTTCGGATGTCCGATGCGGCGGGGACGAAGTGATGCTAGCACTAAATCGGCTATGACGTGTTAAAGCATGCTAAAACCCAGTAATTGCATAACCCTAACTTATGAGATTAAGAACACACTGTTTCCAGGAATGAAACAGAGAATCAGTAAAGATATATATATCCTATTTATAATACGAGCGTAAATGCTTTTGCAATAACTTAACATACTAGTGTCTCTAGGAGCAGAAAACTTAGGGTAACAAAGGCTTGGAATATCCTGATACTATTCTATAGCCTAAAGACTCTTTACCTCTAGACCTTGCTATAGAGGCTGCTGCCAACAGCATTATCCAGAGCTGTCGCTTGTTCCAATCCCACAATCGTGAAAAGCTTCTTGGGGGTAAACTTCTTATCCAAACCGGTCCTTCCCGTCTCCTTGATCTGAGTAAATACATCCTTGATAGCTTGATAGGCCGGGCCGATGGATGCAAAAGGAAAGATGATAAGCTTGAACCCAAACTCCGCAGCTTCAGCGGGTGTCCACGATGGAGTCGCTCCATGCTCCACCATGTTCAGCAGCATAGGTGTGGGAGCCATGATCTTGCATACTTCTCGGGCCTCTTCCTCTGTGGTGATACCTTCGAGGAAGCCAACATCCGCGCCAGCCTTGACAGCAGCCTGGAGCCTGCGAATAGCCTCGTCGAAGCCATGTGTTTGCAGAGCATCAGTTCTGGCAATGATAACGATATCAGAACCGAGTTCCTTGCGAGTCTTATAAGCGGCAGCGATGCGCTGTTCGAAGGTCTCGACATCGACCACCGCCTTGCCACCGAGGTGACCGCATCGCTTGGTCTGAATTTGATCCTCAATGTGGAGGCCAGCAACGCCGGAGCGATGGTATTGCGCGACGGTTCGAGCCACCATATTGGGGCCACCGTAGCCGGTATCGGCGTCGGCGATCAGAGGAACAGATCTGTCGAGGTTTGCGATCATCTCGGCGTGCTCGCGCATGTCGTTAAGAGACGCGAATCCAAGGTCGGGCTGGCCAAGCTTGGACGCGACAGTACCAGCTCCGGTCTGCATTGCAAGTTAGACTCGGGAAATCAAGAGGTCAAAGGCTAGTCTTACCATGTAGAGGCACTCAAATCCCACCTCAAGTGCGATGCGTGCACTGAAACCTTCGTAAACACCTGGTGCGACCAGTATATCGTTGGATTCTAGCCTCTGACGAAGCTTGGTAGCGTTGGAGATGGAAGAGGCATTGTGCCCATTGCTGTGACCGTTGGTGCTGCCGTTAGACATGTTGATAGATAGTTGTTTCTGGATCGACTTGTGTTGTATTGCTGTTGCTTTGTTGTATGTGTTCCATTCAATCATCGAAGAGGCTCTACAGTTAAATAAGTAATCTATTCCACGTTCGTTACGCTTTCATCAGATTGGCATTCCGAGCCGAAATGATCCCAAGTGTCCGATCGGAGTTCTGCAAGTCCGGTCTGTAAACACTCTAACACCCATCTGCAGTCCGATCGGCGTCCGATCGCTCTTCATCGGACTTCAATCCCCACACTTTTCCCCATACCCAATTAGCCTGCCCCAGATGGATCAATCCGGGGCCCCGCACGTTTACCCTTATGCCAATACAAAATTGTAAGAGTGTGAGAACCGCATGTAAGGTTTTTGGAGTTAGATTCTACCACCCATCTGAGTCTGATCGGCGTCCGATCGCTCATTATCGCACTGCGATTCCCCCGCATTCTTCCCCGTACCTGATTAGCCTGCCCTAGATGTACTAATCCGGGGCCCCGCACGCTTGTGCCCATGTCGATGCGAAATCATGGGAGACTAAGAACCACATGCAAGGTTTATGGGTATATGAACCAAGCATCCCCAACTTCAACAACATTCTTCTCCACAGCAGCTCAAGAGTCTCATCAGAAGCTTCATTCAAATCTTCAAATCTATTTCTTCACAGACATTCCAATCTCATTGTCATTGTTAACATGTCGACGGAGAAGAACATCTCTTCTGTTCCTCAAGCCAATCATCTTTCTGTTCATGCCAAGATGTCCCATGAAGAGAACCGCCTGAAGAACAAAGAGTCCGAAAATGGCGTTGTCGATCATGAAACTCCTGAATGGAAGCAGAGCGAGAAGAGTCTTGTTCGTAAGCTTGACATGACACTTATGCCCATGGTTTGGATTCTTTATATGTTCAACTATCTTGACAGGAACAACATCGCGTAAGTATCCGTCAAATGCTTCCCATTCCCTTGGGTCAATTGGACGTGGGCTAATCTTTTCCGGGTATAGGCAGGCCCGTCTTGACGACTTCGAAGCAGACCTCGGTCTCGTGAACAATCAATTCAACATCGCAGTATCTATTCTCAATGTTGGCTACATGCTCGCGCAGCTTCCTTCCAACATGATCCTTACAAGAGTTCGCCCGAGTATATATCTACCGTGTTGCGTCATTGTCTGGTCTTGTGTTTCGGCTGCCACTGCTGGAGTGACCAGCTTCTCCGGCTTGATCGGAGTACGATTTGTTCTTGGTGTTGTAGAGGCACCATTCTTTCCAGGTGTAAGTAACTCAATATGATTTGGGTCCTGGACCAAGTTCCACAGTCCGGCACTGACATGCGGATGTAATGACAGGCTTTCTTTATGCTTTCTTCCTGGTATACCCGCAAGGAGCTCGCCCTTCGCACTGCCGTCCTCTATTCGGGTCTCGTCATAGCTACGGCCTTCTCCGGCCTCATTGCAGCAGGCATATTCGCGGGTCTATCGGATGCCGCCGGTCTTCATGGCTGGCAGTGGCTCTTCATCTTGGAGGGTGCCGGTAGCGTTGTTGCCGCCATTTTGGCCTTCATCCTGCTTCCAGACTTTCCCGAGTCCACAACTGGGAGCCAAAAGTGGCTGTTGACAGATCACGAGCGTCAGGTAGCTATCCAAAGGATTGCCCTGGATCGCGTCTCTCTGCCCGAAACTGACCGGTCTGTCTGGCATGGTCTTGGTCTTGCTGTCAAGGATATTCGAACCTGGATTTTCGTAAGGTTCTATGACACGTTTCAAATAAGAATTAACCGTTGACCAATCTTTCACAGGTAATCATCCTATGTGCCAATCACACGGCCTACGGGTTTAATAACTTCTTTCCCACGTTAGTTCCAACCCTTATTTTCTACCTTTGAAATCAGTATGGTCCGATCGCTAACCTTCCTTCTCCATTAGTATCGTTCGCTCCATGAATCTCGGCAATCGTACCATCACACTAGTCCTCACGGCTCCCCCATATCTGTTCGGTGCCGCTGTTTCCTTCTTGGTGGCTTGTTCAAGTGATCGTTTCAATGAGCGCGGTTACCATATCAGCGTCCCAATGGTCTTCGCTATCATCGGCTTCGCCATTTCAGTGGCAACCCTCAACAATGCTGCCAGGTATGCCGCATCATTCTTCTACTGCGCCGGTGCTTTTGCTGCCAATGCGGCAGTTTATTCCTGGGCAGCCTCCTCGTTGAATCAAACGCCAGAGAAGAGAGCATGCGCGACAGCTATCGTCAATTTGCTGTCGCAGCTAGGCAACATCTGGAGCCCTTATTTCTTCCCTGCATCAGATGGGCCACGCTATGTTATGGCTATGCTACTCATGATGGGCTTCTCTGCGCTCAGTATTGTTGCATCGTTGGTGGTGAAGTTTCTGCTCAAGAAGGATAACAGAAAGCTGCTTGCTGAAGCAGAGCAGTCCGGTAGGGCTGTTAAGCTCTACACTACTTAAGTCTAGCATTTTGTACAATGCTATCATTTTCTATTTCATCCAAGCATTGATATAATTGTGTATCTTATATGCTTAACTGTCTTTCTCACTACAAATTATTGTCAAGAGTAGCAGAATAGCAAATGCTACCGAAAGGAAGGTCCCACAGTCTCACTTGTCATTTCGAGTCAACCACCCCTCTTGGCTTACAGTAAGTAGCCCATAGTAGTCGAGAATGAGATAAGAATAATCCATGGCAATGGCAGCCCAAATGTTCTTTACACCGACCCAAGGAAATTGGCAAAGGAAAGATCGATAGCTCCTGAACATTTGTAAGAGGTACCAAAGCATGAAGAACACACTGAATTCCCGTCAGTAATGGAATTCGGGGACAGGGAGGTCCACTTACAAGACTCGAGGTGAGTACATAATAGACCATACCCAACCAACAAGGTGAACAAGTGTGATAAGAGGCCGACCCAATTCCTCCGCAAGCTTTCGCGAAAAATAAGCATCCCTTCTGTAGATACTTCGAAACCCAGGATCGACAAAAAGCTGCATAATGAAAGCCTGGAATCCATTACGTCGCCATCGAATAAGCTGACCAATGTAGTTTGAGTCGGTCTTGACCTCGGTGAATACTTCAGCTTCGGGGGCGTCTTGGTGAAATAATTCCCATCCGTTGTCGCGAAGCCACCGAGTCAGAAAGCTGTCCTCACCGGTTTGAATGAGTCGACCCCAGAATATCTCATTTGTCCACTCATCTAAGAATGTACCAGGCTTTATAGCAGAAGCTCGAAGTAACATAGTTCGACCCGTTAGGCACCATATGCCACCACCACTGGCATGAAGAAGCATTTGCTTCTCGTTGTTGCTAGATAGTTTACGGATAGCTGCTACTTCCCAAGGCGTAAGGACATCGGGGTTCTGACGTTCTTTCGGGATCCAAGCACTTTTTGTGAGTCAGCTCCGAACACACCACGGTTTGGAAATTACAATTACCTTTGGCGACCAACCACACCTCCGACCTTCGGATTTTCGAACCCTGCGAGGAGATATGGCAAGACTTTGTTGCTTGGCCACACTGTGTCATCATCAACGAAACACAGGATATCACCAGTAGCCTCTCGTGCGGCGAGGGCCATCTGTGTCCGCCTTCCAGGCTTCGGAACAGTCAGAATGGTGATTGGCACAGTCTTGGCATCGTCGAGGACAGGAGCGGCAAGTCTTTCAACCCTTTCAAGATCACGAGGAATCGTAACAATAATGATCTCTTTGGGCTGGCTGGTAAGACAAGTGCGCAGTGTGTTTGTAAAGTCATCTGGTGTATCGATGGTTACAATCAAGATGCTCACGGTGTCGGTCGGAAAGGTCGGTTTTTCGATGGGCACTGGAGGATTGTATTTCTTCCTCCGGATCTTTGTGAGCACAGAATCATACTGGGTCCACAACCTTTTAATTGTTAGTTGTTACAGCTTCAGGGTAGAAAGGAAAAGGCTCAAAAGGCCGGAGTTCTCTTGAACTTACAACATTCCCACAAGGATAGCTGACATCTTGTTTCGATTTCAATAAAAGGCGTATATTGGATAGTATGTGATAGTCAAAGCCTATATGAGATTGTTGGCGGCGAAATGAGAATAAATACTAGTAAGATACAAGCTTTTAAATTGAACAATTGTCATTCTGTCAACCGGACACAAGGCCTCTCCAGGGTATCGATATCCATGTACAGAACAAGGTATTGCTAACGCAAATGCCAATTATCCCTCATGCCCAAGGATTGACCCCCACGAGTTGGGTTTGTTGGTTGTGGCCCCTTATGATACACAACTTGAAGTTAGTTTGATGCTCCACGTTGGTTTTTCATGGAGTTGCTAATGTTGTCCTTCAGGAATGGAGTGGAGAAATAGTACACAAGGTTCATCTCAAAGACCCACTATCACTGCTGCGCTGGGGAAAAGGCGGCCCGAGTTCCAGCATAACCCTCCACTTTGTTGATTGGCTAGAGCTTGAGGCGCCTCGAATGTGATTGTGATTAATCGACTGCCGAGATGATCTGAATTCGTTCGTGCAACCCCAACGGATGCTGATCTTAACTTGAACTAGCAACTGTTGGTGATGTTGGTGCATGGTGACAGGGACATTATTTAGCCAATATCATACCCTGGCGCACCTGGGTAGGTCACGAGGACACAACCAACAGAAGGCCGATACATATGCGAGATAATGCACAAGCATGACTCGGAATAAGTCAGGGTTCAGTGAGAAAAGGACGCGCGGCCGATTCAACCTGCAGACGATTGCACAAAACAACAAGATCCCAGTTCGAATGTTTGGCAAGTTTTCCAACTCCCTAACCCATTCTCGAAAGGTATCCTCGATTCCTAACCGCCTACCCTGTGTCGTTCACAGGAACTCTGCCAGTATGAATCGACTAGCGCCTAATGCACCTTCGTCAAGCGCACAAGAACGTGATTTCAATACCATCGTTACCAATCTTGCGAATCAGGATACCGTGCCATGGTATCGGAAGCCAAACTTACGCAATCTCTACTTTATGCTTATACCGACATGTATGGGCATTCAGATGACCTCTGGCTTCCATTCACAGATGGTCAATGCTATGCAGATATTGCCGTCATGGATCAGCTGTACGTCTTGATGTTGGCCTTTGGGCAAGAAGTTAATCTGACAAATGATCCGTTGATAGACTTTGACAATCCTCAAGGATCCCTCAAGGGTATTATTGCAGCGGCCTATCCTTTAGGTGCCATTCTATCGCTTCCCTTGATACCTGTCATCAACGATCGGCTCGGGAGACGTTGGTCCATCTTCATTGGCTCATTTATCATGGTCGTTGCGTCGTTAGTACAGGGGTTTGCCAATTCTGGTATACACAGTCGCTCTGAGTATGACCATCAGAGGCTAGGCTAACTGAACATCTGTAGCGGGTTCTTATATCGCTGCTCGCTTGATCCTTGGTTTCGGCATCCCGCCTTGCTTAGTATCAGGGTCTTCCCTGATTGGAGAATTGGGATATCCGAAGGTATGCATCATTCGATGTCTATTGGAATAAGGCTAACGGTTACCAGGAACGAGCAGTTTTGACGTCACTTTTCAGTGTTTCCTATTTCTTCGGTCAGATTACTGCGGCCGGCATATGCTTCGGCACCAACGACATAAAGAGCAATTGGGGGTGGCGTCTTCCTTCTCTACTCCAAATTGCACCCCCAATGCTCCAGCTATGCTTTGTCTTCTTCGTCCCTGAAAGTCCCAGGTGGCTTGTTGCTAGGGACCGGAGTCAAGAAGCCATGGAGACGCTGGTGAAATATCATGCCGAGGGCCGGGAATCTGAATTCGTGAAGGCCGAGTTGGCACAGATTCAGTCAACATTACGCATTGAGATGCAGAATACCAAGAGGTCATGGCTTGACCTTGGAGCAACTGCCGGTATGCGAAGACGTTTGTTGACTACCTGCATGCTAGGTCTGTTTACCCAATGGTCTGGCTCGACTCTGATTTCGTACTATCTCGGCGACCTGCTGCAGATTATTGGGAAAGACTCTTCCCATTTCAAACAGACTATCAACGTCAGCTTATCCTGCTGGAGTCTTGTATGTTCTTTCACGGCCTCTATGCTTGTTCGTCGCTTCAAGCGACGACACATGTACCTAGCCTGTACAACTAGTCTGCTCGTCGTCTTCACTAGTTACACTGTTAGCATGGAGAGAGCAATCACAGCAAAGGAGGCTGGAAAGGTAAACGACGCTGCCGGTACGGCCAGCATTTTTCTATTGTTCGCATATTCTCCCGCCTACTGTCTCGCGCTCAATACAGTTACCTATAGTAAGTGGCACAATCTAGCCCTTGATATGGCCTACTGTTAACGATAGCTTTTAGCGTACTTGGTTGAGATCTGGCCCTACGCTGAGCGATCTCGCGGCATAGCCATCTTCCAACTCTTCGCGCGCTGTGCTGAGTTCTTCACGACCTTTGTCAACCCTATTGGGCTTGCAAATATAAGTTGGCGGTATTTTATCACTTACTGCTGCTTTCTTGCTTTCGAAGTTGTTTTTGTATACTTATGCTTTCCGGAAACATCTGGTAGAACCCTTGAGGAGGCAACATTCTGTAAGTTTACAAAACCCAATATTCAGTCCCTGTCAAGCGGCTAACATTGAAATACACTAGTATTTGAGGAAGAGAAGCCATCAGCCGAAAAGGCTATCCTTGAGGTCGAAAATTCAACTGCTACTGAACTTATACAACGAGACTATATAGAACGTGGGCCAAAATAGCTTAAGAGAGGGTTTTAGGGTAATTATTCGTATGGGAGTTCAATTGTAACATATCATTGATACATCTAGCTAATAAAAACTCATCCCGTGTGTCGATATTGTATTTCCATTTGGTATTCTACTGGTGGTCTCGTGCGTAGATCTAACCAACCTACCTGCTTTAAGTCGATCCACATAAGCATAGACTTTTTTTTTCACCGGAGACAGGGGTTATACCATGTTCGTTTCAAACTTCCGAGCCAGGGACAACGTACCTACAATACATGAACCATTGCCCCACTTCCCCCCACGTTCCTTGCTTATACTCAGAAACTAGTTATAACGTTGGTTGAGCATGACCAGGTAGTTATGCGGTTGGTCACAGTCCGGCTAATGTCTAACCTCTCTTACAGCCCTTATCCTTCATACCAACCAACGGATGAAAGTGAGAACCGACGTCTTGACAAGTGTCAACATTTCAAGGCCACCAAAACCGGGGGTCTGACAGAGCGGCCGCTCGGGGACAGACCGATGTGTGACTGAGCAAGTGCATACATGTCCATGTCGATACTTGTACAGTCACTTTGCTAGTGTGGTTTACAAATTGCAGGATTGGATATCATTGTGCCGTTAACTACGTTACGTCGCGTACAAGGTTTGGTATTTAAGGGCCGGGCGTTCTGACATAGTTAAAGACGGATTTAACAAATAGGTTGGAGCTGCCGGAGTGACCCTTTCGAGGTTTACAAGTTTGGTGGCTACCCTGCAAGCAGAGTTATGGTACTTTAATGAAATCGTTAATGTTTTGAGAAAAGCTCATCCGATGCCTTGTTGGTTACGTCCACAGGCTTGTTGGTTGTGTCCGCAGGCTTAGTCGTTCTTGCATGGGTATATTCAAGACCTTCCTTATCTGTATACTCACCGTGTCTTCAAACGCATGCTTAGAACCTTATCTCCACAGGTTTATATCATCTGACTGTGCCTAGGCATGAGTGGCATGTAACCTTCATGAGTTATTATGAATGAAGAGGGTAACTGATCTGCCATAGCGGTAATTATTCCTATCAAGTAGCCTATTACAGCCAGAGGGTTGTAGCTCTTGCAGCGTCCTCTGCAATGTAACTATGATGAATACGAGTCAATGCTGGCAAGGCAGGCGTATGGATATCGGGAAAAATGACATCATACAGGGAGGGAGGCCCTTGACGCCGATGGGATAACAGAATTTATGGTGTGCTGGAAGCTATCGTTGTGTATATAAGCTTTGTGAAGGCTATAACAAAGCTCTTTACTTTCTTTAGCATTACTCTCTTGTACTCAATAAACATTGACCCATCTCTACTAAACGATCCTTACCGAATAAGCTTCGATTAACCAAGGCTGATCATGGGGCTTACAGAGCAACAGAAACGGCATTTCATCGAGAATGGCTGGATAAAGTAAGTTTCTCTCTATGGTTTGAGTGAGACTAGAGCCTGATATTTGACAGGATTGAAGGTGCTTTCACAGCGGACCAGGCTGCACCATTGATGAAAGACATTCAGGAGCGCCTTGGCGTGGACTTGAATGATAAGACGACATGGAAACAGTGGCGTACCAATCTCAAGCCTACTCAATGGGTTCAGGCATCTGAGTTTGCCCCGAAAGCTTGGGAAGCCATCTGCGAGCTCTCTGGTGGTGAGGACCGCATGGACCCTGAAGGCTGTTTCTGGAGCGATGGCTTCATCGTGAACCTTGGTGATGCTGCCTACGAGGGTAAAGAAACGCCACTAGAGGATCTGGACGTTTTTCATGTCGACGGCCAGTTTTTTATCCATTATCTTGATAGCACCGACCAGGCCATCCTTTGTGTACCACTTTGGACGGACGTACTCCCGGGTGGCGGTCCTACGGCCCTGTGCCCAGGGAGTGTGGCCACTGTTGCAAAATGGTTATATGATCACCCGGAGGGCTGCAACCCGGACATGGTCCCACGAACTGATCCACGATTCGACAATACTTACGGAAGCCATTTTGGGTGGGCTAATGAGGTTGCTCGGAACAATGGTCGTTTCGACTTGGCGACGGGCAAAGTCGGTGATGTCTTCCTCTTACATCCATTCTTGATCCACTCCACCACACGAAATGAGAAGCGACTTTTCCGCGCCATAACAAACTCCAAGACGAGCTTGAAGGAACCTTATTGTCTTCACCGTACAGACGGTAACTACAGTGTTCTTGAGCAAAGCATTAGGTACGGCTTGATGGAGAAGGGCGTGACAGAGAACGATTTAATGGAGTGGCATATCACCGCCCCTCGGGAAGGGTTCAAGCCTGGTCTTGTTGATAGGAAAGCCCCAACAAAGGCTGACGTGACACCCATTAGTCAGCTTGGGGCAATGGCAGCTGCGTAACCTTTGGTATTAGCCTCAATGTTAGGGTAACTCTAGAACACGTAGCAGAAACAGAACATATGTCCCAAAAGTGACCGAACATAACCTGTTGAAAGTACAATGCGGTGATTTGTATTTGGCTGTCAAGGAATGTATGATCTCTTGTACATGTAACTCACTGGGAAATGCCGCTCCAGTAGCGTGACAATGGGATGCTAACCAACAGTCCGGACTGTATCCGCGGATTCGAAGGAGGCTTGTATGGCATATTTTCCTTCCTGTAAGTTCCACTTTCCACTTTCAGCGTCCAAGCAGCTGATGGCATACTTATCCATCTTCAGATTTACACAACCTTTCTTCGCGTTTACCTTTTAGACACCTTGATTTCTTTGACACGAGGTTGGTTCCGTTCCTCGGAGGGCAATCCCTTCTGTGATACGTAGACTTAAACCACAAGATGGCCGATGGTGAAAATATACTCTGCTATGTAGATGCGGGTAGCATCGGGGCCACGAAAAAGGAAGCCTTCTTGGCGGGTTCCCATCACCTGTTAAAACTTTTGCAATACCGTATCCGACTTCCTGTCTAGGAAACCAACCCTGTAGGAAGGCGGGAACAGAATCGGTGGAAGGTGACAAAGTGACGATGAGGCCCGAGAAATTGACTGTCTTTGGGTTACGGGTGATAAGTTCAGGAAACAGATCATATTGGTCTTGGACGAGATCCGTCAAGTGACGATAATAATTTGCTGACTGTGTCCCATTCGTGTTCTCGATGGAGAAACGGCTACGTCAGGTTTAGGGACTATCACCGTAGCGTGTTCCCCTGCACCTGAGATGTCGACACATTCCATGATGATAATTCTTAAATGAAGTAATCGGACTTTATCCCATATATCGAGCGGATTCTTGAGGTATTAGTGGCCGTTTAACCCATGTTCTAGCTAGACTTGTTAGCAGTACATTGCTAACATAGACTGGAAAATACAGCAGCGAAATCAATTCAATTACACTTGAACCACGTGTATTCAAGATAGGGATATATAGAAGTTTATACATTAGATAAAGCTAATATGGATTGAAATGCAAGTGCTATGATAACGACTCATTCCATGGAACCCAGTACTGTTTGTTCCAAGCTGAAATACACTTAACCTCAGCCGGAGGGTCTTGTTTCCATTCGATAACGTCTCCAGCTAGATCCTGCTTTGAGACGATATCCGACGTAAAGCCCATCTTCTCTTTCAATGGCATTGCCATATGGAGCTTATATTCGAGATTAACGGATGGCACAACTGCAATCTTCCCAAAGTTGCGGTACCACATGTCTTTGCAGAACAGCTGTGGCTCACCTTGGTGGCATTCGCCTTTCTTTTTGGCAGCTCTAAACCGCAGGCCTTCGATGATTGGCTGAGCACTAAACACTGCAGCACCGTTCCAGCATGCAAAGACTTGGAAAGGCCGTCTGGCATCATATCGAGCCCGAGTTTCCTTGTCATTCCAAAACAGCTCCGATACATTGTTCCAATCGCCCTTAGGAACATCCACAAATGAGTCACCATTTATACCCCTAGAAATCCAGATGTCATAGAACCTTGGCCTCTTACCGTTCCAGTCCATTCCACAAGTCATATCAGCCTTGAGGAACTTTCTCTGGTAGACAAGTTCGAGGATATCATCTGGGCATGCTGTAACATCGTTCGAGAAGACAATTGTGGTATCTTGGGTTATTTTATCGCGATTCTCGAGCAAGGGTTGCAGCGCCAGGTTACGAAGCGCTGCAAGACTTATAATACGCTCAGTTTTCGTGGGGTCGATGGGCGATGACTCAAAGAAGTAGGCTATACCGAGAGCCTCAAGGTGAGGTCGAAGGGCTGACAGAACATCGGCAGTGCCATCGGGTGAATTGCCTTCAACAATGGACAACATGCAATGTCGAGGGCCAAGAAACTGAATGGCTTCGACGACGCTGCTGATAAGACGAGGCAGGAGGATCAGATTCTGTCGTAGATCAAGTGCGATGAAGTATCTGATAGCGGGGTTGGACGGTCCCGGCGACTCGACAAGGGAACGATATCGGGTTCCATTGATGATGGGACACTGAAAAGTCGGAAGTTCCGCTGAACGGTGGTAGAAAATGGCATCGAGGTAAGCAGAGATATTGGTAGCTGGAAGAACATCGCCTGTGTGAAAAGGGAAGTTAGATACTAGCTCCAACATCAAAATGCTCGAAATAAGGGAGAGAAAAGAAAAGTACATACCATGCGATACTGAGATTTGTGAATTCGTTTTGTATACCTCGTCATGTACAAAGCGACCCATTTGCACGCTATAATATGTAGCGAAATGCTCCTTGTGTGCGTATAAGGTCCATCCAATTATAGAAAGCGCGACAAATGGTATCATTAAGAGCTGTATGTTCCTGCGCCCAGCTGGCACACCCAGGCAGGATCGAGCCCAGAGGAACATTGTTAGATGATAAGCAAGACAATGGATAGGTTTTTGCAACAGGCAAATGCTCCTGATTCCAGTCCTTACATAAAAAGGGAAAGAGAAGAATCGCGCGGTCTTTTAAGTAATTCTGCCTCGATCAACCTGTCTCTAAGCCATTTTCTACCAGTACTTAGCGGCTAGAACGCTACTCCGTATGAAAGCGGCGAAACTTTTTCAGCCATCATTCCAAGCCACCGTGTCTTCGCTGACGCGGAAGTTTATTAGCTAGGCAAGAGAACTTTAAAGTTGCACGTCAACAATAATAAGCTTTCTAACTGCATTAGTTCACGAAGTGGCGATAGCTCCTACAACTTTATACTTCAGTGAGAATTGTCTCGATCTGGTGCTGAGCCGGTGGAGTATGCCAACTAGAGTAAGAGTGGAACGAGATAAACTTTGCGTATTGGTCTAGACAAACTGTAGGTAGCTAATGTGTCAAAAGAATTAAATAACCCATTGATCGCCACATGTTCCAAGTATCTTTCCCGCTTCTGGACCCGCCCACAGACCGGGATCCATTTAACCGGGTCCAATCCTTGTCACTGTTCCTACTAACCAGCATCCTTGCTGTTACCGGGCGCTGTTGCATAAGTTATCGCAGAACGTAGCTTCGCATGTTAGAAGTACTTCCTGTCCAGGCCGCATGTTGCCTTCGCCGATCTTGCATTTTTACACCCGGGGTTTGGTCTTTCCGCAAAGAGCATCAGCTATATGGTATGTCTAATTTTTGAGCCTGTTTTCTATATAGGACCTACAGGGCAGAGCCCAGTCTGCAGATAAGTGGATCACCAATGCCAAGTTCTCCCTGGGAGGTTTCATCACCCAATCAACAGCCCGCTCTGAGCGATGCTGCCTCGTCCCGGCGGAAGCGAGCTTTCGAGGCATGTCAAGTCTGTCGCGCCAGGCCAACGAAACGCGATAATCTCAAGCAGTCATGCTGCTTTTACCTCAAGTTCAGCACAGATTGAATTCAGTCGTCGGTAAATTTATCGGGTTTCAACCTAGCGAACCTCAAGATATTGGAACGTCTAGATGACCTCGAAGAGCTGTTGCCGGCCCAACAATCGGCCTTTGGAGGCTGGAGCTGTTGATCGTGAAGTACCCATGGCTTCATCTGGTCCCGTGACCCTGAGCATGGTTCAACCATTCACACTCGATGATACTGTGAATTACTTCAGGACAATCTGTCGCTTCTGTCGATCTTAACACGCCCGGTATGCTGGACGTCGCTGGCTTAACTTGCGACGAAATATGCAGCGATCCCATTGATCTATCACCCAGGACTGTGTTACAACCATATTCTGATTACAGTCGAGATGTTGTTTCTACCTTTTAGAAGCTTGCGTGGGCGACCTAATCCATGACGATGGAGATCTCGACCAGCTGATCGTAATGTTGAAATATGGGGGTGTCCGAGTTTATAATCTGGAGACATTGCTACCATTGACGGATTGGTCGCTTAGTACCTTGGAAGAGTGGCGATAAAGGGTGCGTCAATTTATGGGTTGTTCTTTAGATACAGAAAACGCCGCGCAAGGGCAACAGGTAGAAATATCGTGTTTGCGCAACTTAATCAGAGATCTCAGAACAGAGACCGGCTGCTCAGTAACTCGAGGCGGGAATTACGTTCGTGTTCCCCAAGGAAGTCGCAGCGGTAACAAGATCATTTCAACAAGGAGCTCAAACGCGATTTTGAAAACAGTTGGGATCTCTTGCGTATCAATTTATATTCTCCTTCTGTAAAAATAATTTATCCTCTATATTACACTCCCATGTCTCCTCCTCCAATTACCTTCCTTGTAGATTCTACTTGCAAACAGTCTTGTAGCTATTAAAATAGGTCGGAGCCTTAAGGCAATGAAAGTCTTTGGGACTCTTAATTCCATGCCTGCAATTTTTGTCTTGGAAAACCAAAACTAACCCCATGTCAGTTTGCGATTCTCTGTGTAGGCAAAGTTACTTACGCTTGCAGCCCTGGGCGTGATCAGTTTGACTAACTGATTTAACCTTGTCGCTGAACTTGAAGCATTCGCCAAGCTCGTCGCGGTGTGTGGTCAATTCGCCGAGATTCCCTTTATTCTCGTTGTTTCCGCAATCTGGAGAACTCCAGATGCGGGACCCAATGACATTGAAGGGCAGTTCACCATCTTGAGGTTCAGCAGTGACGCCCATGGTCAGGGCAGCAGTGGCAAGGATCGTAGCGAAAAGCATGTTGGTGATTGAAAAATGGGAAGATGGGAATGTGGTGATCAGGTATGAAAGTGCTGTTTTTGTTGACAAGAGATTGAGAGGGTTGCTTTGTTGAGGGGGCTCTGCTGGCTTTAAATGCTGTTCCAGTTGACCAACTACTATATACAAGCTACGCAAGTGTAAGCTCACTCGAGCTCGTATTTGAAAATAGTCGTTCTTAAAGTAGGTATCCATTGCATCTTTCTACATTGTTTACCCAATATCTTACTGCAGTATCACACTGATCAGCAGGACTTGTGAGATGCAGCTATGTCATGTGTTTCTTTAGCGCGCTAATGCCGCTGTGGTATTACAATACGAGGAAATGGTAGCTGCGAATGCAACCCTCACGACGATCGCTTGCATTTGCAAGAAAATGATTGGAATCTTCTATATGATATGCCACAACCGTTTAACAAGAACATCGTATCTCGGAATTCCCGGCAAATTTACGTATGATGCAGCTATTTTGTTCCACGTTCTCAATTGATGGCCACCAGCATCATGATGAAAGAGTAAGACCAAGCCCCGCTCGAACCTCAGATCCCGTGGTATTTCATCATTGCCCCGCACCGAGACCAAGGATGATCCGGTTTTGGAGTTGCAGTATGCCAAATAATGGAACCCCGTGATGCCTACATATGTGTCTAAAATACTGTTCCGTTTTGCTGGCCTTTTGTCCATTACATCCCTTCATATAATCCACCTGCGACATAACCTGATCCAAAGTTCCAGCTACCATTTGTGGGCCATTGGCAACACCCCTTCAAAAATACGTGCACTTTCTTTTCTAGCAAACGTTTTTATCCACCTTTGAATGAGCGCCTGATGCACAACAACGAAAATCTCGGGTTTGAGTACTCAGCGGAATTATGTAACTAGGCAGCGATTATAAAAGGAGTAGAATGCCTTGAACGATTGTCGAGTGTGGCCATCGGGCTTTATTCTAATCTATCAATACAGGGTAAGCATAACAGCATAGGCCAATAACTTTGCAGAGATACCATCAGCTGTCCCGCCTGTCGTCTGGTAAGGATTGTTAACGCTATAATACAGGAAATATCACTTCGTAAGCAAATTCACAAACGTAAGTAACACCTTGCTACAGATCGTAAGATGAAAGTCTGTAATAGAACTGTTACCAATCAAATATTTATCCGGCAATATAGACTGCAATGGTTTACATATAATCAGTAGCCTTTATCTCAGGAACGAAATTTCTGCAAGTTATGGATAAACTGGGCTTTATGGCCTTAATACCCTCAGGCCTGTGGCCTCTGTCATTAGGTACAATAGCAAATTCATGTTGAAATCCAAGAATGTGGCGGTTTTCTTGTAGGAAGATTCTCTTCGGGGTAGATCCTAATGACCCTTGTAGGCATATGAGTAAACTATCACATCCTGATCAATGTTCCACATACGTTTTCGCTCCCTGGATCAGGTGTTTGACAGAAGACAAGAGCAATTTGAGTTTGGCCCTGGGATCAGCAGCAGCTTGGATCTTTCAGCCGCAAGTTTTATCTTGTCGTTATATGGAAAAGTGTCTACTCTCACAATGCTTGGAAAGGTCGGACCACCGGGTAGTGTGACGTCCCAGCCTGGCACAATGAGTCCGAAACGGAGCTTATAGGGCGCGTTGTCACTAGAAGTACCCTTCAGATTGGAAACAGGACAGGGACGAAAGCTTGGGTCTATATGCTCAAGTCAGTAGAGAAGACGACATTAGGAAGAGTCAATAAGCACATCAATAGGGATTAAGACCACACCGTATACAAGGACAGTAGTACACTAGGAGAATGTGTCTCGAGTTTTTGTTTTGTTTTTTGCACCTCCCTGCAATGAACTTTGAATCTGCCTCGCCCTCAGCGCACAACAATAGTGGTAGCGAAAGACTAACGCTTACCAAGCATCGACCTTATCGTAGCTAGTTTATTGGCTAGTTAGACCGCAATGCTTACCACACGCTATTGCCTTTTTCATCTCAATGCTTGAGTTTAAACTAATGGAAAAAGGCAGTTACTAACCCTCACCTTGCTGCGTTGCATTTACAAAAGACAATTTCGTGGAGATCCCATGGACCTTAACATCGTTCATACGCCTCGATCCACACGGTGACTGACTCGCTTAGGCCAACTTGAGGCAGGTAGTTAGCGCTCTAATCTCAATAAAGCCATATCCTTCGAATACTAACCCTTACTATGGGTCATCTTCTGCTGACTGCATTTAAACCCATGTCAAATACACTCAGCTCGTATTTACTAGACTAATAGCGGCTAGAGGCGGCGTTGCATATGATCAAAGATTACAATAACCCTTGTCAAGAGCGATACCATTAACCGCTCAATTTTCTAAACAGAAGCACGAGTCATTTTCTTTGCCGTTTCCTCCTCCTCTTCTTCAACTATCTTGCCATATCTCAACTATCAACAATTTGACTCTCCTCGCTTTGCGCAGTATGGTAGCTAAACGGGTGCCCGCCGAGTTGGGAGAGAAGCTCAAGAATGACGATCGCGATGTTGCAGACCTGTGGAAAGAGGCTATCAACAGCTATAAGAGCATCGTTGGTTTCGACCTGCAACGCAAGTTCGACAACGTGGAGTCCATGATTGACTTTGGAACTGACCAAATGAATAATTTCCACAAGTTCAGACATGACAAGGGCAAAGTTGATCGCTTGAGGAGTTTATTCTCGGCCAATTTGGACCTAGTGGAGAAAGGTGCGAACCAGATTATTGCTGCCGCATCACCCGCTTTCCCCCCAGCGGCTGCCATCGGAACGGCCTTGACCTACATGCTTCAGGCTTGCCGGTCTGTCTCAGCAGACTATGACATCGTCATTGTGTTTTTCGAGGATATGAATAGCTTCCTTGCTAGAATTACCATTCTAGAAACGAGACTGCCTAAGCACAGGGCTTATCAGAATTGCTTGATGGATGTCTTTACTTCACTGCTCACTATGTGCGGTTTCGCGCACAAGTACATCGAGCTTGGACGTTTCAAGAAATGGATCTCCAACCTCTTCAAGGGCGACGATGGGGAACTCAGTGGTGCACGTGCTAAAATGGATAAGAACTTGAAGCATCTTCAGCAAGCCACTGAGTTCGCCATCCTCGGCAATACAGAAGAGACTCTCGCGATGACGTCTCAGCTAGACGAGAACCAAAGAAACCATGCCGAGATGCTACAACGAGTCGGACATACTATCGACACGATTCAGGAAAACACGGAAAACATCAAAGTTGATATTGCAAAACTCCTCCAGCTCTTTGGTGGACAGAAGCAGCAAGAGAAGTCCCAGGAAAAGGATCAAGCCAAGAAACCTCCCTCTGGCAACAAAGTACGGAACTTCATGCCCGTGGTATATAACGACGATCAAGAATACAAGAGCTTGGTAGAGACAATCCTTCCAGATTCCTGCGGTTGGATCTTCGCAGAGCCCGAATGGGAAGAGTGGCTGAAGTTACCCGAGGCTAAACGCCCAATCCTCGCCCTTACATCAGGACCTGGCACTGGTAAAAGTCATATGGCCGCCGCAGTGCACGATAAGCTTGCGCAGAAGGCAAAGGATGATGATACTGGACATACTTGTGTTGGTCACTTTTATTTCCGCGAGCAGGAGGACTCTTATAATTATTTCCTCTACGGCGTTATCACTGTCATCATTCAGATTGCAGAAACCAACAATATTGCTTGCGAGAAGTTAAGTGCTCAGATATCGAGAGACGACTCCTGTATCGATACCATGAAATGGCAAGATCTGGTCAAATATCTTCTCGTCGCTGTCTTTGGGCCCGGGTCCAAGTTCAATCTCTTTATTATCCTTGATGGTTTGGACGAGCTGCAAGACTGGGAGAGTTTCAAAGAATTCTTATCCGAATTTTTCAACAACAAAGGACTGAAAATTTCGCTCGTGGTGACCTCGCGACCTGATCGATTGGAGGACATCCCACAAGGCACATATCTGGTCCAGATACAAGCGACTAAGGAGAAGCAGAGTCAGGATTTCAAGGCCTTGATTTGGAGCCGGCTCAACTCGCTGAACAATCTTCGAAAGTTCAGACGTTATGTCAAACAAAGGATTGCTGATACTATTGAAGAAGTTTCACCAAGTCAGTACTTTACTGTTTTAATATTTCCCCAGCACCTAACCACTAGTGATAGACATGCTATACGCCGAGCATCTCCTTGTTCGGCTTGACGAATTAGGCCGCGAGGGAGCAGTTCTTCGAGCACTCAAAGAAAAGAAGCCAGCTGATCTCGCTGGCATCTACGAAATTCTTCTTGCAGAATGTCAGCGTCGTTTGCCAGCCAAGCACCAACAAGTTGCTGCCTCGTTACTCCATTGGGTGGCTTTCTCTAAAAGACGCTTATCGCTCACCGAAGTTCAGTTACTCGTCAAGCACCTGGCGCAAGACGATGACTTTAGTATCGAAGAGATGCCCGAGCTCTTCTCCAAGTTTCTCAGAGTCGGTGGTGCCGGCTATGACCCTGAGGTATACGCCAAGATCGTGGCTAGCAACCTTACAGCCGTCCAAGACGTGAAGCAGGGCGATGATGACAATCGTGACAGTATTTACGACGATGGTCCACTTCCAGTCACCTTTCAAGAACGCTCAATAAGGCTCTATTTCACCAACAGTTCCAAGAATGCAGGCAAGTTCAGATGGGGGTCTTCAGAGGCACATCGAAAGATAGCTATAACATGCGCTGAGTTCCTACGTACTATCGACGACGATGACAACAAGTTAAAGTCTCGTGCCATCTCTTTCCAACACCACTTCAACAATATCGACATGGACCAACACACCTCTGAAGAACAGATTGAGGCTCTTGAAGTTTGTGCAGAGGTCGTATCTAATAAGACCGGATTAGCTAAGATTCAGATTAAGGCTGGTATCAATTTCAAGAGTCCAGCCTTAGTTACCGAGACACACGAAACGCTGGCAAAGTGGTATACGCTCCTGGAAAAGCCAGAGATCAGACTTAATCTTAGCAGTTTTGCATTGGATTGGTGGCAACACGTTGGTCCAGATCCCTCATCTTGCCGCTTTGGTGTAGTCAAGGGTTTTTTACGCGAATTGTATAAGGCGCCTGACCTATTGACCGCTATTAAGCCATGGGAACTGCTGCGGGATCTTCTTCATTCGGTACGAACTACCCTATTATTTGTTCCCTTTTACCTCCAGGGCTATGTTTTAACAAAGGCTAACAACTGGTTTTGCCATAACTAGAGCGGCCTAGAAAGATTACTGATGGACCAAGCTGCAATTAACTTTCCTGATGAATTTAAGGATCAGGGCACAGTCGAAGGCAAAGAAAAGTATGATGAGACTGTCGCCAGTCTGGGGATTCTGAATCTATTCGGTGATGAGATCAAACCTGACGCAGCAGCACATCGTGCTGTCTCAGAAATTCTTGATTGGTGTGACCTTATGGGACCAGCTGAGACAACCTGCAAACAGGCTTTGGAGCTTTGTAAGCCGAGCGACCAGGAGTGGTATAAAATCTCCAACGACCTGGTCGGTATCCTGTTGCAGCGGAAGAAGAAGGAGGAGGCATATGAGGTGGCAATTGCTGCGGTCAGCCAATCATCCACTAATGAAATGCCTCCCGCACTCCAACGAACCATCCATTCAACATGTGCCAGAGCTCAATGGGAACTAGGTTACTCGGCGCCTGCCCTAGAGTCTTACGCCAAAGCGAAAGCCAGCGACCCAGATGGAATCACCCCTGGTGAGGATCTTACTGGCGAGCTCACAGTCGTCGAAAGAAGAGAGGACAAGACGGATTACATTCAGAAGCTGAAGAAATGGAGCCTTCTTGAGAGAATTACCTGGCTTGCGTCAGAATACATCTATGATGCGGATGAGAAGCTAGCGGTTTTCTGTGAGATTGCCTGTGAATTGGGCGAACAGGAATTCATTGTGCGATTCTACGAAGAAGCAATCAAGTTTCTTGATAATCTGGATGCTGCTACACCCCTACGACTCCATCTCGCAAAGGTATACTTCGAAGTGTGTCGAGATCCTCGAAAGGCTATGGAAGTCCTTGATCAGATATTTGATATTCACTCAACAGGCTACAGGTACCCCATTTTGGGTGGAACTGCACTCTGGCTGATGGACAGCCTCCTCGATTTGATGGCAAACGTTCAGCTGGCGCTATTCCGCGAATCTCGAGATCCAGGATACAAAGCTGAGCGAATTGCTTCACTGGCTAGCCTCGATCGACGCCCTTTCATGGTGAATATTCCACGGACCTCTGTCTCCTGGACCAGTGCTCACAGAGTGACACTTGCCTATATGTATCTGGTCATGGGACCTTTGATCAAGTTCCAGGAGACTGTACAGTCTCTGCTGAAAGACTGTTTCGCCGGTCTTGATGATTCTGTTGGATGGAATGATGCGCCTTATCTCATCTTATTGGCACAGCTGTTGGGCCTTATGAGTAAGGCGCTGCGTGGCGACGCGCAATTACGCAGATATGCTCGGATTGTCGGTTCTGCCTTATTCTGCCGACTAAGCAACACCAACGGTAATGGAGAGGGTGTGGCTGAGGATAAAGTCGCTGTTGGAAGTGAAAGTACAAATCAGTCCCCAGAGGAGCAGAATGTTATAGAAAACGCGGATGATCAAGCACAGGTCATAGACGGCGAAGACGAAGCCAAGATAAACACAGGTTCCAACGGGGAAGAGGATGAAACCCCACCCGAAGATGAAGGGGACCTGATCGACGATACTTACTATGGTTGCGAAGGGTTCTGCAACCCCGAACGCGAGTTTCGATGGTGGGGAGGTCACTCAGCCTACCTATACGTGGCCTTTGAGTCAGGTATCATCTGCGAGGACTGCCAGGCCGAATACGATGCCATCGAGCGGGGCGAAAAGACTTTCAAGGGCCGATACTTTTATGGCCTTGGTCAGGACAGGATCAAGCTTCCTATCGAAGGTTGGCGTGGGGTTAAAGATGGTAAGATGATGTTGGAGGGTGAGGAGCCGGTTGCTGTGGATGACTTTCTTAAGAAGCTGCAGAACGAGGTGCTGACGAATGCCTGGGAGCGTCTTTGGGCCGGTGAGGCATTTTAAGCGACGTGCTGTCTATCAATGGAAAACATGCCGTGCAACTTTGCATACACAGATAGCGTAGAGTTCGGATTGAGCTATCAGACTATTGGATGTCACTGATTCTTCCAATCGCACTCAATCTAGAGTCCACTCCCGGTAGCGACCATTGGCAAAGCTGGCACCATGGAGTTAAATCTCCCCGGCAGTGCCTTCGGTCTTTTGCCGACCTGTGGTGGCTGACAATGGTGCGGTGAATGCCGCCATAAATGCAACTGTTGGTTGACGTACGGTTATTATATCAACCCCATCTTCAATTCCACCGACACAACTTATGCTTCGACCTTGGCACTACAGCCTTTGAGTTGAAGCCCAAGAGTACCGACTCTACCGAGTGGACCACCAAGTTCTCTGGACCCCCACTGCTGAGTTATGCTTGTTTCCTTGGCGCGCCTTGATACTGAAATAGGAAAGTAGGATGACAAAGAAAAACGTTACCGATCTGACTAATGCTACCATACAAGTATTTGTCAGAACTAGCTTAATATCAATGTATAAGCATTCTTACAAGTTTAGCATTGGACATGAGACCTGCATATAGAAACAGGAACGAATATAAGAAGAACGTGATATCCAGTTCTTCAGATTATCAACTGGCAATCTAATACCGCAAAAGCACACACAATAGAACCTCATTTATAAATCCGAGGCGACACCAAAGGCATTGAAAACAACATGATCACAACAACAGGCATCGTCAATGTCGCCCCAGGCTGCGCAGATATCAAACAGATCCAAGTTCCCGAGCTTGAACCCGGCTTTATTCGAGTCAAACCCACCGCATGGGCCCTTAATCCTGACGACGTCTACCATCTAGACCTGGAAGAGGAGGGAGAAATCTGTGCAGGATTGCCTGTTGGATCAGATTACGCTGGAAAGGTCGTTGAGGTTGGACCAGGAATTTCTCGGGACTTTAAGATTGGAGATCGTGTTGCTGGGGTCATATCAGGACAGTAAGCATGCTTAGTATCGGGGAGTTGAGACAGGTGGACTGACGATGGCCGAGGAATATCTTACGCAGGAAGGATGGAGCTTTTGCGGACTTGATCCACGTGAAAGGTGATATTCAGATGAAGATACCCGAGAACCTCAGCGATGCAGATGCTGCGACGCAGGGTATAGCGCTCATAACAATGGTAAGTTCAGAATATCTTCACCAACAAACACAAAAGGAGATTGTGCGCTGATGATACTGTTCCAAGGGTGTTGGCTTGTATCAGACATTAAAGATTCCTCTTCCAAATGCAAGACCCCAGGAAACGTATCACATCTTCGTTTATGGCGGCAGTACAGCCATGGGTATATCGGCTATTCAGTTTGCAAAACTATCCGGTGCAACAGTGATAACGACCTCGTCACCCAACAACGCTAAATACGTTGAGTCCATCGGCGCCGACCATGTCCTGGATTACAAATCCACCACTCTTACCGAGGACGTTCTCCGCTTAGCCAACGGGCCAGTTAATTTCGTTTTCGACACCTACCCAAGCAAAACCAGCACAGCCCTTGCTGCATCAATCATGGCCAAGTCGACGGAAGCAAGATACGTTGCTCTTGTGCCTGGTTTTGAAGAAGACGTCCAGCGTCTGAACCCTTATGTAAAGGCTAGATCTATCCTTGCGTACTCTGCTTTTGGCGAGCCTTGGATGTATGAGAAGAAGCTGTTCGAGGCTATACCGGAAGACTTTGAGTTTCAGAAGGAGTTTGTAAAGATGGCTGAGAAGTTCTTTGCAGGCGGACTGGTCAAGCCGCCGAGAATTTATCTCAATAGAGGAGGCAGCGGATTAGCAGGTATTCTTCGTGGGTTGGAAGAAGTTAGGGAGGGGAGAGTTAGTGGCGGAAAGCTTGTGTATACCCGTGAACATAAAGCAGCTTCAGGAATCTGAAATACACAGGCATTGGATATCATGATTAATCTGTATAGATTGCAGGACTCGCGCCTCAGAAAAGCCTTAACTAGTACTTGCATTATACTTTGCATATACACTTTAGACTCATTTGGCTTATGCATCCCATCCAGATTTACTGCCAGGGAATAGGGAAAGGACTGACAGTAGCTTGAAACCGCCGAATATAGCTGCATAACGCCGAGTGGAGCTCTAAAACGCCGACTGAAAGATAGCAATTGGTCCGTAGGGCGAGTTGGGAAACTACTTCGGGGGTTTCAGTCACTTCACCGGTAGTCCGAAACCCCGTGAGGTAAAGCTTGTCGGCCTTTCATATTACTTGGCATATTTAGTCCTGGTTCTCCCAGCAAGAGTATGCAATAAGCCTTGAGATTGACATGAGCTTTACCCGACTGGAATATCTTGGCAACCCGGGGAAGTCTGGGGTTCGCTGTTGGATTGCGGGGTAACGAATTCATCAACAGGTTGAAGTTGCTTGTAAATATAAAACGGACATGTCAATCCGGTAATTACTCCTTTATCACAAGAGCAAATTATCTTTTTCAATCTACAGCTATCTGGCTAAGAACTCTTATATATCGATCTTATCGTTCTGAACAAAACCCTATGTCTTCCAACAATCGCGTGGCAAAGCCTTGTGCTGGCCTGATCGCAGTGGAGGATGATAAGAAGGACGCGTTTAATACCGGTAAGGCCAAAGCTATCGAGCAGGCCGAGAAGGGTAGTGTCGAGGATCCAGATGTCACTGCGACAACTACATCTGCTCGTGAGTCTGCTTTTGCAGAACTTGGAATTCCGGATTGGAAATTCTTAGAGAAGAAACTTGTTCGCCGACTGGACATGACTCTCCTGCCGACGCTCTGGCTTCTTTATGTCTTCAACTACCTTGATAGAGCCTCTCTTGGGTAAGCGCTTCTTAGCTCGAGATGATCCTTGTGTACATAGAAACTGATCAGTTTATATCAGACAAGCTCGCCTGAGTACTCTTGATGAGGATCTAAGACTTGAAGGATCACAGTTTGGTTCTGCTGTGTCTATTCTTAGTGCGGGGTAAGCATACACAATACCTGCTGGCCTTTATTGTCTCCAGGATCAATTTGGCTAATTACAGGCAACGGTCGCCAGCTATGTTCTCGGTCAGGTTCCCTCGAATATGATCATCGGAAAGATCCGGCCTAGTCTATATCTTCCTGGTATGGCCATTCTGTGGTCTGGTGTTTCTGCGGCAATTGCAGGCGTTAAGAGCTATGAGGGCCTGCTAGCTGTCCGTTTCTTCCTTGGTTTGGTTGAAGCACCCCTCTTCCCTGGCGTAAGTTTTACAACACTACACTCGACATCATATGTCTTCTATGCAAAGTCTATATATTGACCTGTGACAACGTTCTTTACCATAGGCCATATACGTTATGTCAAGTTGGTACACCCGCCGAGAGATTGCCGTACGAATTGCAATTATGTCGACTGGGGTGTCATTAGCCAACGGGCTGTCAGGTCTGATCGCTGCAGCTGTCTTTAGTACACTTGAGGGTGCACGTGGTGTGGCTGGTTGGCAATGGCTTTTTATTGTGCTGGCTCTGTTTGGATCAGCCTTCGCCCTTGTCGCCATATTCCTCCTTCCTGACTACCCTCAGTCCAAGAGCGGAAGCGCTATGTGGACTATGACGGAGGATATGCGCAAGGTTGCGCAAGTCAGGATCATTGCTGACAGAGTTTCCGAACTCGAAATCCAGTCAACCATTTGGACTGGTGTTAAGCTTACAATTATCGACTACAAATTTTGGCTTCTTACTGGCATCAATATCTCCATCTCGGCTGCTTACGGCTTCTCCAACTTCTATCCAGCTATTGTCCGCGGACTAGGCTATGACAGGGTTACAGCACTCCTCCTCACGTTTCCGCCATACTGTGTCGCTGCAGCCACATCAATTGCCGTTGCCTGGAACTCTGACCGCGTGGGAGAGCGTGGTTGGCACTTTTCAACTCCTATCGCCGTTGGTCTCGCTGGGTATGTCATTTGCATGGTCACGACGGCGACTGTTCCTCGTTACTCAGCTTCATACCTGTTTATCGGAGGTCTATTCGGCGCCAACCCTCTGATTCAGACGTGGTTATCCACCACTCTGGCTCGCACTCCTGAGAAGAAGGCGGTCTCCGTGGCGCTCTGCAACGTCCTCAGCCAGATCGGTAATGTCATTGCGCCCTTCTTCTTTATTGATTCTGATGAGCCTCAATACCGGCTGGCATTCATCCTGATGTTTCTTATGGGAGGCTTGTGTATTTCTTTTGCTCTGGCTCTTAAATACTGGCTCTGGAGGGAGAACAAGAGACTGTTTCAGGAGGCACAGGAGAATGGAACTCCTTATATGCCGTACCTTCAATAAGACAGCAGTGGGTAGCAACAATAAGTCTTCGGTCTTGTAAACTAGGTTTACCTGAGTTTGCACATCGCAATATAATGCTTCTCTATTGTCAATTTATCTTGTAGATTTAGAACATGACACTATTCCCCGGATTTTATTAATCTCAGCTGATTTCCACGGAAGTGGCCCACCGGCTCTGAGGGGACCTCACTTGCAGTGCATCAGGGGTAATCTCTACTGCTAGGCCCGAGTCGGATTGCACTCGTCTTCCACCAAATTCTCATCCAGGGATGATCAATTGATCTGAGGTTGAAATCCTGAGTGTCTATTTTACGATGTGAGGTAAGGCCTGTACATCGTTACTAAGTCTGAGTAATGTTCCACCAATGCTCCTGGGCACTGCCCGGGTTCTTCCAACACAACCTCTGCCGCTGAACAATTCATGTTACGGGGCTTCAAGCTCATCTCTTTCATCTATAGACTGTCTTCAGTTGATTGAGTAAGTCATAACACTACCAGGAATCAGTCCTAACAGACGTTTTGCGGTCAACGCGAATAGTATACTTCGAGTCCTCCACACTCAACAGTGTTACTGTAACATCCCAGTCAGGCACATCAAACGAGCTAACTGGCTTATAGGCAAGAGAATTGCTTCCTTCCAGAGTCAGAGACAGCGCAGCATCATTCTTGTCATCGAGGTTCCCAACGCAGCCTAAAGAGCCAGGTGTAGCATCCAGAACTCGAATAGGGCCACTGCCGGGTGCAGTTCTCGTACCAACCTCAGTAAGTAAGACTCCAGGAGCGCAAAGGTTCTTATCCAGACCATCGGCAGTGCGAACTTCAGCTACAAGAGCAGAAATCTCGCTGCCTGCAATAACGACGGCCTTCTTTCCACCGTCAACAGCAAGGGGAGTAAGGACATGCTTCGTGCTGCCGGCATCAAGAACACAGTCTACAGCCTTGTCCTCAATCCATCCCAAGCGATACTTATCCCAGGCAAAGTAATCAGGCGCCATGCCTTCAGTCTGGGACATGACACCAAAGCCTCCCGTATAAAAGCCTGCATAGCTTTCGAATGAATAGTAATCCGGTAGGCAGAAGGCATGACCCGTTTCATGGACCATGGTCATCGCAATGAGATCCCAGTCGGCGGCACCAAGTGTCACAGTCTTCTTAGCTACCCGCTTACCCTGACGCGTCGAGACAGGGTCGTAATAGGTTATAGAGCGAGAGATGTAAGTTGCTGCTTGGCTTGTTGGAATCACATAAAGGACGTCCACTTTTGCCGGGGGCGGGCGAGTGCCTTCGGCCGTGAAAGCATCAAGTGCGTCCTGAATATAACGATCATGTCGCCAAAAGCCAGCTCCTCTGCCTAGCCAGTCATACTCAGACGCCGCCTTAGGCATGCGGTAGTACTGAGAGGTATCGGCCTTCATGTTCAGCTTCAGCTTATTGTAGCTAGACTTGGTATACCAGTCGACAGTTGGGGGCACCAGCTTGTCGTGCAAAGCCTTGAGTGAGTCGGGATCTTCGTCTTTAGCGTCGGGGAAATCCACAAACATAACAAAAGCCTCCAGATTTCCAGTGCCCTTGACACAACCGTCGCGGAAATCGAAACCCATGTTAAACATGAAATCTTTAGGTGAGGGTAATTTGCATGTTGGCTTCCATATGTAGTCTCCGCGAATCGGGACAGTGCCGTTGCTTGTGTCGTTGCCGTTGAGATCCTGGCCGAAGGCCAAAACGGCCAAAGACAAAAGAACATTTCCCAATGCAAGCATATTGATGGACGTTGCTATTATCAATTAGGGTAACAGCGAACCAAGGTGTCATTTGACCAAGCAAGCATGGAACAAAAGGAGCAGCAGTATATAAAGGAACTGGGCCGCCTGACTAAAATAATTCTGCCAAGGACGGGAGTAGTCCCTGAAGGGGTTAGTCCTATAGTGCCCGGCTGTTATTTTCTCGTATAGCTATTTACCCAATAGGAGCTTCTCATACGTAAAGAAAGGTGGATTCTTTGAAACCGGGTCTGGAGTACCGAAATGACGCCAAGGAGTCCAGCCAGCGCTGCGTCGTATCGTATCGGCGGAAGCGAGCTGTCAAGTCTGTCAAATCTGTCGAGTCAGATGAACAGCATGCAATCGTCTCCTGTTCATTCCGGCAGAAGACCAGAGTTCCGGTTGCCCTTGGGCTTCTCGAAGGAGTGGAAACGCGTGTTGTATATAGCATACAATACCAACACAGTGATTGTGGAAAGGAAGGTCCTTCTTTCCTCCAGTCATCATGCTTAGAGTAGTCCGCTGCTGCATCGCGGACTTGCCATGTGACCACACACGTGACTTTCAAGTCATATGTATAATTTAGCCCGATATCGCTACGAACCCCTCAACTATAAAGTAAATCCCCGGTCTCACAAAGACTTACTTGGCGGACCAAGAAGTAGTCCCCGACATTATAGTCAGATAGACCACATGTTGTCATAATAGCTGGGATTCTTTCAGCTTTGTCTCCGGGGTGAATTGCTGGTATGTGGCGTCAGCTGGGTTCCGCGCCTGCAAATGCCTGATTTGATAAGCACATGATCGGGAGCAATTGGGAGTCGCTATCATAAGTTAACTCTATTTTAGATAGGAAAGCACATTAACCCTACAATGTAAGATCTCCATCTTTGAACGGAGGCTAGCGAGTATGTTCTAAAAATTACACAACAAGTGGCGGAAGCAGAAATAGAGTTAAAGTTTATCCCTGAATGCTAACGCCAAAAGGCACTTTTACATAACGGTAGAAGATTATGCCTTGCGCCACGCTGATTGAGCCATTCCCAGCCATCCCTATGATAATGTCGGCTCTAAGGGGCACGCTATTGTTGTTATTCTTGTCTTTTATATCTGGCATTCCCATCTTGTCAATATCTCAACAATAACATTTTTGTGCCATACGCCTTCCCACTTATACAAGCACAATATTAAAATACAGCTTAGAATGATTCTTGCCTCCTTTCTCCCACCATGGATCGTGTTCATTATAATTCTCTTTGCAATTGCCGAGACTGGAACAAGTCAAACATCAGCCAGGCCGTCAGATTTTGTCAATCGGCTCAATATCTTAGAGGTGTATAGACTTCATCAGCGCCACATATCGGACATGAATCGCACAGACCCAACTGAAATATTTGCTCCAGCATCTACGTTGGACGTGGTCTTGCCTCACGAGGCAGTCAGCGCAGATGTTACCGACATGGATACACCAGCAACAATTACAAAAGTATCTTTTGTTACACATACCGCCTCCGATTGGGACAAGGAATCACCCACCGATGTGATTGTCGGCGGTGTAGTCGCAACTGTGAGCATTATCGGTCTCGTTGTGATTATTGGTATCTGTGCCCTTCGACGAAGAAAGCCCAAGACCTCATTACGGGACACCGAACGTCCTATCACCCCACTGGCTATAAATCCCACTCCTCAGAACATTGGTCTGCATGCACAAGGCGATAAGATAATCGCTTCTCATCACACGCAGACAACTTTGCCAATTTCCCCACTCGGGCCAGATGTGACACCCATGTTCAGGTCGCCTCTGCCATTAACTGGCCAGGGTACACAGATGGTCTTTGCTCCTCCCCCTGTCTATGAGACGCCTGGCCATGAGGCTCAAATTTATGAAATGGGCAGTTCATCTATTAGGAGGAATGAGTAGCGGTCAATGCTTAGTATAACCTATCTGCCTTCTACAGCAGTCTTCAAGAGGTCCTCAGCAACTAGTACTACAGCACTGACGTATTTTCCTCGGAGTTATATAGGCCAATGGGTTTATATAATTAGTAATCTATGTTCTATCTATTCTCTATACTAAACTCCTCTCATGCTTTGTGTAGGTTATCATCTCAACTAGATCCACTGTGCTGGATAAAGCTTCACCGTTCTGCATCTGAGCGGGCCTTGATTGGTAGAACTTATTATTGTTCTGAGATCTGGCGGTGTGAGATGAAGACCCTTTATATCTTTCTCCTGATGACCCCGACAACGCATTGCTTGGACGTGAGCCGACAGAGCTTCTCAGCCTTGGGAAAGCATTGATCAATAGCATACGGATGTTTGGCATGCAAGCACACCAGATTCCAACGTTAACCTCGATTGCCGACCAGTAGCAAGTATCATAACCGTCCCCTGTGGTTGATGTTAGTACTGCTAGAGCCAGGTACGATAGAAAAAGCAACTTACATGTAGGATTGGTGGACTTGCCAAACTCGACGAGATAGCGAAGCCTTAAAACGCTTACAACAGTAACACTGAGTGAGGGTTAGCCGCCGGATAGTTAAAATGATGTCGATGACTTACAAAGTACCAACGATGAACATCAACGAAACTGCGACCTTCCTTCTCCAGTTCATTTGGAGAAACATAACCTCAGAGAGTGGAATTCCCAGCATCCACAGGTCGAGGATAATACCAATTGCAGCAATCGCCCAGGCTAAGGGGTTAACTCCAATGCATTGGCCTTCATGCAGACCATCCCAACCTTGCCAGAAATAACTAATCGGCCGACACTGTGCAATCGCTAGGATGTCAAAGACGATCATGCAGATTACCGATACACCGATAGTACTCCAGATGATCATTCGAGTAGTATTGCCGGGGAAGATGCGAAGATAAAAAGACAAAACGCAGATCTTAATCGTAAATGTTTCTGTAGCGTAGAGAGCTTGTCCGACGTAGAGGTACTAGAAGCTGTTAGCCTTTTCTTTGGAACAATTCATGGCAAGTTACAAACCTTGAGGTAAGTTGTGATTGTTCCAGGGCCAAAAAGCCAGATATCTTGACCAAGACCGTGTTCCGACACTGATTTATCTGAATTAACAATATTTCAAGTTAATGGATGGGATTCAACTTACGCCCATAGATTACAACGATGGAGTTTGCTATCGCCAAAAGCTACCAGTAATGTTAGTAGTTGACATGTAAGGATAGCGCATAACTGACCAGACAACCGAAAATGAGGTAATCGTCCAGGTGAAGCCCAGATTTATATACCAGCTGATCGTAGAACCGAAGCCCAACTACAACTCCAGAGATGGTAATAATGCTGGTAATCATTATATTGATGCTGTGATGTTTGTCGCGCACGGGGTATTCGCAGGCTGTCGAGGTCACGTTCATCGTCGCTGCAGCTTGATTAGCACATATTGCAACTCCTGCAGTGTTCGACCTACTTAGCATTTGTATGGGTTCACAATTGCTCTTGACACAGCCCATAACATCGGTTTTGAGCAACGGATCAGCACAAAGACATGGTATATCTACCCCACACGTAGACTTTGTCATGAGTTCTACGAGGCAGGGTGACTAAAGAAATAAAATTAGTAATGTGGCCTTGGTCAGTGATACTCAGCAGCTGCTTACGTACCGCACATGCCGGAAGTTGAGTGAGAAGGGCTGTGCTGTCGACGCAGTGTGCTCGACCAGCGAGCCACGTCCATATCAGTATCAAACTGAGGAAACGCATGTTTTGCTGAGATTGATTGTAGACAAAATTAAATGCTGTCTCAGGAGATGTTGACGTTACATCTCATGCAGTGTTTAAGTAGCAAGTCATGGGAACAGATGGTCCGTAAATAGTTTCGGGCCCATGACAAATTATTGAAACGCAATGCCGAAAAGCGAAACTCTAGAACGGAGCAGGCCCTGGTAAAAACAATAAACACGTGGGGATGGACGCTTCATAGATGCGCACTAAACTGTCTTTGTCAGTAGGGTGATCGATCTCCCGTTCATACCGCAGCCCAACGTAATTTGGTGTGAAACCTGAGCTCCGCAGCTTGATCAAAGCTTCCTGGCTGAAGATCAAAGCTGAGTATAAAGCCGGCCCTCCCTCCTCAAAGAGGAAAGACACATCCGAGTCTTTGGCTCTTGTTTTGCCTGCATTTCGGAGCTGCTCCAGCCCTCCACTTAATGGCTAGCCTTACGGCATGCTAGGTGGACAAATTTTTACTTCCGCAGCAGCGCGCACATCTTCCGTTGTCACTCTCACTTAAATCCGAGTGAGGTGTACTTATGGCAAATTGACCAGTAGCTCAAGTCTGATGTGCGCCAATTGACTGTTGAGATCCTTGGAGTCTGTACTAGAGGAGATCATCCGATGAAGTGATTTAAAGCAGAGGTTTTAAACTATGCCGGTTATCGCGGCACTTTCTAATTGTACATGGGCTAACTGGTGCAATGCGGGTGATCGGTTTATGCTATATCTAAATTATCTGCTTCGTCCCCAGATGTTTCACAATTGACTAACAGGGTAAGGTCTATTTGGAGCTGTCTGGTCTTTGGATGACAATGACATTCTCCCACCCAAACCGACGAAGTTGAGCCCTGGGAGTTCTGCAGGCTACCCTGACTGTAGATCGTTTTGTGGAGTCGTGAGTGTTTCCATCTGTTTAGTGCGACGGATCTAACCAGAGGACCACGAATGGGTCAGCTGGCTAGCCCAAGTCGGAATTTGGGACCAGCTGTTCTATCAGCCAAACGCTAACAGACACTTTGTGGGTTTGTGGCATAATGGTTGGTTGTCTCAGATTCGTCACTCCACCTGGCGCTGTCAAAGCGTAGCACTACGCCATCGAATGATTCAGAGAGCTTGTTGAGGAAATTGATTGGCCGTTAATTCCCGGGCTTGCCGAACTTGGCGCTGTGATGGAACACTGGCAAATTTCTGTCTGGAGGTCAGAGCGAGGACTTGATAAGGAGGACGGGCGATAAGTACCTCGGCTTGCTCGGATGTTATTGGCTTGGAAACTGTCATCTTGACCACTGCATTGCCTATGATCATTGGCGCGCTGGTTCTCTATATGCCCCACTCTCATTCTGTCTGAGCCTGCTCGAGACAGATTGCAAGCAATCTACAGAGTGTAGGGTAGTAATACAGACAAAGGTTGGCAAGCAGGCAACAGGTTAATCCCCATCAGGATCTATGCCCTCTCGTAATTATGTTTATCTTATTTATTTTTATTTTACAATTAACCTCTTCAGAAAATCGATTTTTGAAATCTCACCGGTGGTAACTGGTGCATCAAAAACGAATTGCTCTACATCACTTCGCGAAATATACGATTGTACCACAACAGCACGTAATTTACAGCTACAGTACGGAATCGTCCACGTATAACAACCAGCTATGTTAGAATCAATTAGGTATGTCAGCCGCGAGATTTCAAAAAGGCTTGCTTTTCTAGATTCAGGTTGCAGGAATTCCCACCTCCCAAGCTACGTCACTTGCTCCCAGGTTTGACTGAGCGGATGTAAGTTACCCCGAAGTCCGGGTATCCGTTATTTCCATTTGTGTTCCCACACTGTGACCTATGATAATCCGACAATCTTTGATAATTAGGAACCCTTTCCTTTTGGGCAAGGTAATTTTTTAGAGTACGGATAGCAATAATCATTCTGAGACTTAGACCAGCTGAATCGATAGATACTGACCATGTTACAGTATCACTTTAGTTCATGTTATAGGTAACTGTACAAGAACGTATGCAAGCATAAACTCGTTGCTTAACCTTATGCAATCTTTCATACACACACTTAAAGTTAAGCATGGAATTAATATTTTCCACAGAGTAACTTATCCGTCAATACGAGCTCTATATGAGGTTGATCCCTCATCTGCCGGCTTTGCTGTGTCTATTGGACAGGGCCCATCTTAAGGAAATCACATTCCATGCTAACCCCGGCACTTGTCTCCCGCATCCTTGCACAAAAAGTCACAGCGCTCCAAGGGAAGGATACGAGAGTAAGGCCATTGGGCATAATACAGCAACCAAGCCTTCTTCCTCACCTATTGCTTCCAGCTGCTTCACAGCATACTTAACTCTCAACTACTGTTTTCAGTATGTCTCTGAAATTCTTTCAATTGAGCGTGGCAACTGCCGCTCTCGCTACATCTGTCAACGGCCTCTCTTTGCCACATAGCCCTGGCGATGCTTTCAGCGTTGATGCCTTTACGCCTTCCACTCCCGAGGAATTTGACCCTGTGGCTGAGTTGCAAAGGCTCGAGGCAAAATTCCCTGTTGTCTCAGGTGGCGACACCGTGAAGGCGCGTAGCTACAAACAAGCAGGCTCTGCTAAGGTGAAGCCTTCGTCAGCTGGCTTGTCATTCTTTGTTCCTACTGTCATTGGAAACCAGACATTCAACCTTATCTACGACACTGGCTCCGCTGATTTGTAAGTACCTGGTCTCTTGAAATCCTGAATCATACAGACTAACATTTATCGCTGACAGATGGGTATATTCCAACGAGTCATCCCCATGGCAGAGTTGGGGACACCCCACCTATGTACCGACCTCATCCTCGGAATTTCTGCCCAACTATACCTGGGCCATCAAGTACGCCCAAGGCGATGAGATCAGCGGCGTGGTATTTAAAGACACTGTCAAGGCAGGTTCCGTCGTTGCTCACAGGCAGGCTATCCAAGCCGCTGTTATCAACCCATTAGATATCAACACGGATGGTATTCTTGGTCTCGCATTTTCTACCATCAACACTGTCAAGCCCGAGAAGCAGAACACTTTGTTCGAAACCCTTATACCCACTCTCAAAAGGAAGCTGTTTGCTGCGAATCTTCGAGCCGATGGCAAGCCGTCATCCTGGGATTTTGGTTACATCGATAACTCCAAGTTCAAAGGGAAGATTGGCTACACACCCGTGACTAGTAAGAAGCACTGGGCAATGGATGTTGGTTCCTACGCTGTAGGCAAAGGTTCATTCACGAACAGCAAGAAAACAGTCGGCGAGGTGATTGTCGACTCCGGCACCTCCCTTGTCTACCTTCCTAAAGCTGTGGTTAATGACTACTACAGCCATATCAGGGGGTACGAGCTCACCGATGGAGGATCGCATACATTTCCATGCAACAGCACCATCCCCGACTTTCATTTCAAGACTGGAGGCACAACGCTCAGCATTCCAGGACGAGATGTTAACTATACTCTTTATGACTCAAATATCAACACCTGCTCTGGGGGCATCACGAGTCAGCTGAACGGAAAATACTCAGTACTGGGAAATCTGTTTATGAAGAACTACTATGTTATTCATAGCCAAGAGGAGGCTACCCCGAAGCTTGGATTTGCCGCGCATTAATTAATTGTACGATGTTTCAGGGAGGAGCTGTGGGATGTGGTTAGACTAAGTTTGCTCAAATTCCTATGAGGATTTCCAAGTGCTCTACTAAGGACATTGCAGCTCAAAGAAGCGACGAGCACTGTGCTGCTTAAACTCCATTCCTATACATTTCTCTGACTCTGATTAATTTCCTTGACTTCTGTTATCTCTAATCCCCAAGTTGATATCACATCTAAACGCCCCCCAGTGCTTGGTTAAGAAGCTCTCGCCCCCACATGCTAAAGTATAGTAAGCACGTCTTTAACAACAACGTAAAGCGCAAAATATACTCAAGCTGCTATGGTGATTAACCCCAAAGTATCACTCTAGAGGATGCTTTAAAACCACCTTTCCGAATGTACTCATCTCCTGCATCTTATAAAGCTCACCAACAGCATCTGGGCCAGTTCCTTCAAACAATTTAACAGGTGTCGGCACATATTTGCCCCCATAATTCTGGAGTACGCAGCTGAGAACACGCCAGTTTCTGTTCGCATCAACCATGTTTGTACCTTCAGGCGGATCAAACTCGAGGTCAAAGAAACGACCGCCTACAACGATTTCGAACACTTCATGGGGAGCAAGCAAGACAGTTGCCAGGCGGACTTTATTGTGGGGAGGGATGACGCTTTTGAGCATATCTTGCGACACTGGGTTGGCAACTGATCTAAGCGCATCAAAACCCCAGATGGTCGCATGAGTTACTTGTAGTGCAGATTTGATCTTGCGAACAACATCGATATCGTGGTAGTCGAAACACTGAGTTGCGCCCAGAGAGGTTAGGGTTTGACGGTTCCTGGCCGAAGCAATCGCTACTATCGCAGACATGCGACTCGCCCTCGCAAGCTGAATAGCGGCCATGCCACAGCCCGTCGAACCACCCCAGATAACCAGAGTCCCCTCTGGAGCGAGTACACCTTCATCAGAAGTGTTCTTGGCAACAGTAGGCGGTAGAGGTAAGCCAAGACAGTTGTATAGTGCATCGCCAGCAGTCCCGACCACTACAGGAAGGCCAGCAGCGGCATGAGGCGGAATATTCGCAGGGACCTTGGAGATCCACTCTGGCAGGACAGTGATATACTCTTGGTATGTGGCATGATGCGAGTCGCGAGTGTTGCCCGCGAAGACACAGACGGCTACGATATGGATGGAACATATGAAAGGTTGACACCTGAGTATAGGCCTTTGATAAGACTGTCTCCATCTTGAGGTTCTGGGAAAGGGAGATCGCGGACAATGACTTTGCCTTCATCGTCAGCGTAGAGAGCAGTACCCTTGGTCAATGTAGTGATCATAATTGTGCCAATGATCATACCTACTTGAGACTGGGTAGGAGGTAGCAGCTTCATATAAACGACAAAATCAACACTCAGACCTACAACACTAACAAAATCAAGTTCTGAAACTCCGCATACACTCCGCAGACTCTACAGTAGCCCTGTTGATCCTTTCTTTAATTCCTATGAATAATAAACAGCAGAGATTGATACTACCATTAACGGGGGCTACATGCAGCTCAGGTTACTAGTTATTGCAGGGCAATGCCATCTCCGTTGGCGCTAAGCCCAGTTTATGTAATGTACAGTGTAAATAAAGAACCAGTTATTAATTTACATAATATCGTGGTGGAAACAGTTAATTGAAGGGTACCTAGATTTATCACTGCAGGGCAATACTGCAATAGGTGGCAGTAACATAAACCTGCTGAAAAATGAAAACACTAACGATAAGTAACGTACGGATAAATGGCGGTGTTCTACATGGCAGCCTTGTCTTCCATCCCTTCACGGAGGATCTTGACCTGCTTTCTGATCTCAATCCAAAGCTCCAGTCTGTCCAGGTCGTCTTCATCAGGTGTTTCTCCGGAGCTCTGATTATCGTCCACTAAGACCCAAGCCGCCGCACAACCCGCGTTTGCTGGCTTCGTCTTGGACCGTCCAGCGATAGCCAACAGTGCTGCCACAAATGCCTCTTGGATGTAGGCAAAGCTGAAATTGTCCGTGATTTCAGCAATGGCCCTGCAAAGCTTGTCTGGGAACTCGATGTCCTTGTTGGAATTTAGCTTCTTCTGCCAGAAGTGGCAATATGCTTCACGTTGGTCGAGGTTCGGGTCGGGAAAATAATACTTTCGATCGAAGCGAGATGGACGTTTCTAGTCATTCAGCAAGAAATCATACTCAGTAGCACAGAAAATCTTACCGAAATTCCGGGATCTAAGTTTTCCAAGTGGTTGGTGCTGGCGATGATGAATATCCCATCATTTTCTTTCAGACCATCAACCTCGTTCAAGAAGTAGCTCCTAACGTCGGGTGTGACAAGTGAATCAATGTCCTCAAAAACCAAGTAGCAGGGCGCAAACTCTCTCGCCTTTTCAAAAATAATGTGAAGAGAGTACTGAGGCCCCATCCACGATTCCAAGCTGCGAACGTAGACAGTGGGAATGGTCGGAGTTCTATCTGCCAGCATATGCATGGTCGCTTTGATACTGATCGTCTTGCCGTTTCCAGGAGGGCCGTGGTAGATGAGTCCTCTCTTCCAAGGAACACCGAGATTCTTGTAGGTCTGCCTGGATTCAAAAAAAGAGATGTGATCGTTAATGAGTTGCTTCTTCATTTCTGGATCCAGAATCACAGCATCCCATGTCGCCTTTTGGGAACTCTTCCAAAGCTCTCTATCCTTCAAGAAGTCCCCCTGGTCATAAACCCATACCTCGTCATGCAGATCGGTTGCCCATGACCCGGTGGCAAGTACAAGCTCCTCAGCTTTATGGACGTTCGCAGTGAGGATATAATAGTTCTTGACCTGCGGATAGGCCTCCGAACCATCACGACCGTCAACCAAGTAGACAACGAATTCTTCGCCTTGCCATTGATAAAGGAATTTGCCAAAGATAACAGCCTCGACCAGTTGTCCTTTGTTGCCATTCATTCGTCTAGCGGGTGGTAGGTAGACGGTTACCTCAAGCGACGATGGAACGTCGCCCTTGTCGTGGATTGGATGGAAGGTTGCATGGCCGGCACCAGCAAAAGCCAAGAGATTGCACTGAAACTCTTCGACCACAACTAGTTCAAGCTCAGGGTATTGTTTCCTTAGAGCTGAGGCAAAGACCGAATCGGTATTGATTCGTTTGGCGTTTGAGTGCTCAAAGTATGAATTAGTCGCTTCATCACCATGGCCTTTCACCGAGCCAAGAGTAACCCTTTGGGTCTCGGCTTTGCCATGTCCGTAGTATACATGATATCTAGGAACCGAAGGGGTTACAGTTGGAGCTGGCTGTACCGGACGCTTTAAGATATAAGACAAATCCATCTTGCTGAAGCAGCGAGGTTAGTTACTATATCTAGCAATGACTTCTTGAAGATCGATGCTAATGAAGAGTGTGATGTGCTTCGTAAAAACAGCTGGCAGGGGCAAAGAGGGGAAGACGCTTGATTTATGCTGCGCCTGCCTGCTGACCTGACCTATGATTGGATAGTTGTGCCTGAACACCCTACCTACGTAAGCTGACTTAACTGGAAATAGCCGAAGCAAGGGACCCGTCTTCGGGTATTTCTGCATCTGGGCAAGTGATTGCAGGGAACAGACGGTCCATTCAATAATAAAGAAAAAAAAGTCCTGAAAAGGGCACAATGAATAAAATAGGGCTATTGTAAAATTGCGGCATGATTATCTTAATATCCCTGCCAATACAGAAGTCGTAAAGGTTCTGTGATAAAGTGAGCGTTATGCCTTATTAAGATAGTCCACTGAAACTTCTGAAAATGTCTTAGGACCTTAGCGTCTTTGAAAGAATCGAGACACTCCTTTCAATGGGCCGCTCAGGCATTTACCCCTTCCCTGTGAGAGTATGAGAGAATTCGAGACTTTATATGTGTACCTTTGATCGTTCCTTAGAGGCATTATGGAATGTACTTCTACAATCATCATGGAAAGACGAAACCAAGCGCGTGGTAGTACTGTAGGCATAAGGACTAACCCTAGCACTATAGAATAAGTTCATGAAATGCAAGGTTGATTTGAAAGTCAATGGTGTCCTGGATAAAGCCTGGAAGTTTATAACTCGCTCTTTCCAGTACAGGCGTCTTCACAGTAGTGTATCGATTACAAGCCAAGTTATATGCCGATAACTAAGATGAGTCTGGACTCGATAAAGTATCCAATACAAGTTTGGAAATTAATATAAAGTTACACAGTCAACGTTTTCTAATAGTATTCCCATCGTACTGTAGTGACCAAGTACTTAGGGAAGCATCTGCGTGGCGCGAGGCAAGCCAGCGGCTCCAAACCCGTACATCCCCTTTTCTTGAAAAAGGGAGCAACTCGTAAAAGCGAGTCTCCGAGGGGCCCACGTCCCATTAGTAAGTTGTTTGCTGGGACCTTTGAGGTCCAAGTTTGGGTTTATTTCCTCGGGCACTCCGGTTTCTCTCCGGTACGGTGGTATTCAGCGCGTTTCGAAAATAAGCTCAGACGTGGAGCTTCTACTATCACATACTGCTTCTCAATACTAATACTCAACTAACAGCATGCCTGACCTCAAACTTGGCCATTTCGGAACAGTCTCCTCAACCAATCTAGAAGCCCATAATTTCGTTCGAGAATTTCGCCTCTATGGTGGACTAGACGAAATGTAGGGACTACTAACATGGACCATTTTTGGAAGTGCTCACCTAGAGGCTCGGTGTACCAGTTTGGTATGAATGGAGGCAACAGGAAGAAGGTGTGTGAAGGATCTGGTGCATTTGTGGGTATCACTGTGGCGTAGTCACTGTATGAGGTTGCCATCCGACATCCCAAAACAGGTAGACGCAACGCTGCAAGCCAGCAGTTCAACTGACTTGAATTTGGGACAGACCTACGCTTCCTACTCAATAGCCAAATAGTACGTAACACATACATCAACGCGTTCTCATAGTGCCCCCTCCCACTCGACCTGAGTGAAGCTTTCGCCCTTCTACCCATCATCTTCGCAGGTGTCAGTATTCCGCCTAAAGATGCGTGATACCAACAGCCACATCTTGCCAGGAGGCTTGTTCTCACTAGTCCTGCGAACAAGCCACCACTGAAGAGTCATGACCGCCATCGCACTGTTCCATATAAACGCCACCATCATGCCCACCGAGAAAGATAGTGAGGTAGATATATGTCTTGTTCCGCAAAGACTCATAACTTACATTGTCATCGATGCCGTCGGGCAAAGCGAAACCCGAAAGCATGAGAACCGCCTGGCAGAGGAAGATGTCGGTGTAGTTGACCATCACCTGCACCCTGCGCCATCTCCTGTTTATTAAAATCTTTGGTCTGAGGCTGTTCTCGATAAGGTATACTACAACTGCCAATGTCGCCAAAACTGCTGTGACCAAGCCAATGATCTGGAGGATAGATAATTAGCACTGTTGTATCAATACGACATACCACCTACCCCGTGTTCTATTCGGAAATGGTCTGACGATCCCATCCCAGTCAACCCGCATAGCATGCCAACGGCCAGAAGAGGGAGGAAGAAGACGCAAAAAAGTATTTTCTGCCATTTTTCAATTCGAGGCTTGAACAAAGGTCGCTCAATGAGTTCGCCAAGAGCGATCAGTGTCGAAAAGGTCAGGATGGTAGGGTATACGAAAAAGAAAGCCAGTGTCATGGCGGCCACTAAATTCCTCTTAGCCAGGGCTCGAGTCTGAAGCTGACAACTTACCGTGTATACCAGTTAGTACAATCAACAGAGATTTTGAAATGCTGTTGACGTGATAGCTGTTCTTGGTGAAGTCGATCAGGTAGGTGTTGCCTGAGCTGGTGATGCTGACAGGGCATTTCGGAACCTGCATGCCCGACGGACGTGCCGATGTGAGGTTCCTTTCGAGCGAAGTTCTTAGACCGCCGATGCCTCTATTGAGCCAACATGTTGAATGGCCTGTCAAAATATCCAAGTTACTTTGTAGGAAGTTTGTAACATAAATCTGGTTTTGTATTGTCCTGAAACAATATTGTCGACTTGACTCTTCCTCTGATCTCACTACATTGAACCGTTGCGATTCTGATAACCTCTCGATGCTTAGTCCGGTCTCGCCATTTATATAGTCGAGATTATGCGCCGTTACAGTGCTGACTTGGCCTGAAAGCAATATTGACACGGACCAAGCCAGAAGAAACAGTTGCTGAATGCGGGATGTCATGATGAAAGCATGTGTTAAGGACGATAGGGGAGGTCAAGCGAAAAAGAAAGTAGTCACAAGAAGAGATTTATCTATTATTGAAACCAAGGGCGATGTAACCGGAAAAGGGGCTGACCCCGCCAGCCCAGGCGGTAGTGCTGGTGATCTCGGCGCCCGCGGGATACGAGAACTCTGTCAGAACCTTCAAGACAACAGGGACGATAGCAAGCGACGAGATGCCGATGCAGCAGAGAACAGCGTATAATGCGCCGACCTCCTTTGCGCTTGGAACCCATACCAATGCGAGGTAGCAGAGTCCTCCGACTACCACTCCGCATTTGATGACGAGAATGAACTTCTTGGTTCGGTCGATGATGGGAGCTGTGATGGCAGAGAAGACGAGGCCTAGAACGATGAGGAGACCGCCTCCAATACCGGCCTCGGTATCCGAAAACCCGTAGGGCGTGACAATCTGATTGATTACGGACGTTGTGGCGACGAAAAGACCAGTGTAGACCCAGAATGGGATGATGATTAGGTAGCACTCTAGCGATTGAACCAATATTCGTAGCGATGGTAGAATCTGGGGTCGTTCTATAAGGTGAATCGCCGATGGGGGAGTTGGCGGCGCTGCAGGAATAAAAAAGCCAGGAATGGCCACCGCCGATGACTGCAGATATTAGCTTCTAAACGACTGTGTGGGGATAGAGGATCGGAGGTTTAAGACATACAATGATGGCCACGTATAAGACTACAGAAGAGATATCGCTGGGTTCATTCGTCCACAACGGAACGACGATGGATCCAATCGCTGCTCCAGTTGGATTGGCAAGACTCATAACAGCCGTCGCCGTGACCCGTCCTTTGCTAGTGAACCACGTTTCGGAGAAGCGCGTCGGTGCACTCAGAACAAGAGACTGCGACATGCCCAAGAGAGCTTGAGCAACAGCGACGACGGAAACCGTGTCTCTATAAGAAGAGTAAGATCCAGCATAGCGAACCCAGTTGCCAACCAAAAGAAGCGCACTGCCACCGATGAGAGTAGGGCGCAGACCCCAGTCGAGAAGCTTGATGGTGGCGAAGGTCATGGCAAAGTTTGCAAAGACGAAGATGCTACTTAGCCAGTTCACCATAGTGTCATCTACACCGTAGAATTCGGCGGTAGATGAAGTGACAGGCGCGAATGTGAGCCACTGGAGGTATTGTTAGTATAGAGTGGTGCCCGTAGGGTGATTCAACACTACGCGAGACAACGCATGCGTATGTACAAGGTGCTCTGATAGAATGATTACGGGAACGACATACCGACCAGCTAACCATGATGTTTAGCAGTGTCAACACCACAAGCCCGAACCAACGGATTTATGTCCTGTACGGCTGTTCAATACTACCGCGCCTCACTGAGGAGGTCGAATCGTCGGGGGGAAAGTCCGTCGGAGAGTTGGGGTTTTTCTTATCTATGTCAGCGCCGGGACTTGTAGATTGAGCGGCTGGAGTTGCTTCAAACACGGAATTCTGAGACATTGACGCCATTTTCTGCTGCCTACTTGGTCTGTTGTTTGTCTACTGGGTTGATGGTTCAACAAAATGGTATCGGATTACATGACAAGCTACGTGTAAATCAACGTAGAGGGAGCCCTGACATAGGTGATATCTCTATCTATTGCATATCCAAACACGCATTGTTGTGATACCTTGTCAGGCGAAGATCGTTGACCCCCTGGTTACCCCACAAACGTAGGTTTCTTTATCTTAGATATGCCGAGATCGGCAGTCAGTCTAACTTGTTTATCACAAAATGGGCCCGCGGGTCGCGGGGAGCTTGCGCAATAGAATGCCCCTACGAAGGACCAGAGAAACGGCAAATGGTCAATGACTGCTTTGGAGTGTTTTTCAGTAGAGGCACCAGCACAGCCGGCTCGGAGATTAACATAAGCCTGCAGATAATCTTGAGGAAGATATCCGGACGGCGCCAACTTAGAAGCACTAAGTCCCAATACTTAGAAACAACAGATTAATATCTACTAGTTATTTGAAGAAATGTCTTAGAAGTATAATTTTGACTAGAACTCAGTCCGGGGTAAAATTGAGGGAACCAGTTCGTTACTGATGGTAACCTCACCCTTGCCACAGGTTAAGACCAGCCCAGGGTACCCTAGACCTATTCGACGATAAGCCAGATACTCCCAAGTCACGTAGTAATAGATTGTAATCACCTGGAACGTTTATTGTTGACCTGGCTACCTGAGCCAAGCCGGTAATAGCCTAACCCCTACACTCACTCTAGTCTCTTAATATCGGGTCCTCAGGGCCACCAAAAAAGGCATATCGTGGCGGAAAGGAGCATCTGATAAAATGTTCTATATACATGCAAAGACGATGAGTCAGAGGTCCAAACACCCCTCAATTTTAAACTAGGGGAGGATGTTGCCAAGTCAATAGAGGTTCATCAAGAACAAGTTGACAGATTTAGCTGCAGAAGAAGACGACATTAAGGCTGTCGACGAGGGGACGGAGCCGAATGCGTAGTTAGAAAGGACAGGCTGGGCAGACCATCTCCAAAAGCTTATAGCAACGGACTCTTCTATTAGTCTTATTAGCTACCTACTTACTATATCTATATTATCCCTCCCAATTTCAATCAAAGGAAGTTCCTTCCTCTCATTAGCTCATACTCTGGTCGAAAATGGGCCCTTTGAAGGTGATCCCAATATTACTATCCCCAAAGAGTATAAAGAAAACATTACCTACTCTTGAACACTGTTGATGCCATGATGGATCGGTGTGAGCTTATAGCCTAGAAGAGGAGTAGGGTTCTTTTATGTAAACTGGCGAGTTCCAGACTAGACAATTATCAAACGAAGCTATGTACTCTGAAAGTCGAGGAATATGTCTAAATGACGTGTTGATCTTCCGGAAAAAGGTTCATTGCACTTAAGTTGGGAGCACAGCTCTTGCTGGATGCGATTAGAGAGCGGGAATTTGTGTCTTGTCTCGCTCCACGAGTAGCGAACCAACTGGAGTGCCCGGGGGAATATCTGGCATCGTAATTTCTCAATATAATAAGTCTTATTTTTTTCAATGATTTTATTTCATCTTCTGCGTAGTCTTTCTTATTTTTTTCCTAAAACAAGAAAACAGGAAATCTTTTTTTCTTGGTTAATGTAGCCTATAGCCTGGCGTGTGCGATCCTCGATAACTGTAATGACCTAAGTATTTATGAGAAGTACCATGTAACTAGGCATTGGTTACCTCAGTCTGTTCTAGGCTGGGGCGTTAAAAGACCCGGCATAGCCCGGAACCTATGTGGTATAGTGAAACCTTCCTGGGGGTCAGCATTGGCCAGGTAGAATAAACAATATGCCGGGTCGGACCTTCTGTAACGATTCCTTGCCAGCACGTCAGATCTATGTAAGAGACTTCTATAGGGTTCCTTTCGACAGATTCTTCGTACTGACGGATACCTTTTTAGTAGCCAGGAAAGTCCATATCAGGGATTTCTCACTGGAAGCTCACGTTCGTCCTTCTCTTTTATGTATACATGGATCGTTCTCCTGTTAATCTCACATACAGAATGCCAGCCACTCACACTATCTCCACGCCACCCAGTAAATAGAGTTATCTATCAATTGTTTACTCCCACTGAATAACGACTGATTACTGTGTTATAACATATTGTAAGCTAGACCTATGGGAGACGCTAAGATTCTTGACATGTGCTGTGAGCTTGAATGGAAACGCCACTTCCGGTCGTTCCGATAAATTAATTCTAGCTTTGAAACCACCTCTTCTATTACCTCACTTGCCCTCTGACCAATTTCAAAGCCCATACTATAGTACCGAGCAAAGTTTCGTCAGATGAGATCCCGCTGTTACCTTTTCCAAGTCTTGACGTGCTTTCAATCTGATCTACTTGCCCCAACGAAAGCTATTCCATGCCATTGTTTATACCTTCCACTGACATCATGACACTTGATGTTGTTATTCAATTGTAGCTCGAAGCTCCCATATCAAGTCCTTCGCCAGAGCCGCCAAGCCTCTTGCATTGTGGGTATTCGTCAATTGGAACTACTGTATTGCCTGGGTATTATCCTACATAGGTCGAGGTTTATTCGATGCTGATGGCGATGATGAAAGGCATTGCTGTGGCCCGTTTGGGTACTCTAAGCGAGGGATAAGTGACCTACTGTGACACTTTGCGAGGTGGTGGGGTAACTAACCAATCTTTTGCATGATAACGTTATGGAGTAGCGGAAGCACCACCTCTAGCTAACAAAGTTTTGAGACGTAATCATTTCATCAGTCATCAACCAGGATCGTTAACTTCCACTTAACCACCGGCTTTATTTGTAAAGCTCCGTGTAGTGACTAATAAGCAAGTAATCGCGCAAGCCACAATAGCCATGGGGACTCTCAGTTATCGTTGACAAGCAGTAATACACCACATGCTGTGTGAGTTATGGACGGTAACGCCGGTAACGCCGGTTGAAGACGACTTGGACGAAAAGCGATGCACAAGCTTAAATAATCCACTTTGGCTTAATCTTTTATCGTGCTCACACTCTCTGCCATAGCGGTTTGATCTTTCGTAACGGAAGATTAAATCAACATAAAATCCATTACCTCGCAACTGTACTTCTCTTAGCCTCCAGGTCCCAGAAACATCTGAAGTTGAGCTCGGCTCGACTTGAAAAAGATTGACACAGCCGTCAATTGCAGATCAGCTTGCGCACACTATCTCTTGAAGTGAATCCGTTACGATTCTACTGTTCAATTTTACGATTATTTACAAGATGGCTCCAGCAGTTCAGGGTCGGAAGATAGCGATTATTGGTGCTAGCGGCAAGCTTGGAAAGCCCACTATCGACGCCCTTGTCGGATTGGGCGCGCACACTATTACCGCTATTCAGCGACCTGAGGTTGCTAGCACGTTTCCTACCGGCATCACTGTCAAGAAGGGCAACCTTAAAGATGAAGCCTTCCTCACTGAGGTTCTCAAAGGCCAAGACGCCCTCGTCTTAATGCCGCCTTTAGCTCAACTCGTAGAGCTTCAGGAGCCTGCCATCCGCGCAGCCGCTAATGCTGGCGTACCCTATATCCTTCCATCTGAGTTTGGCCCTGACCCCTTTGCTGGCCAGCTTGTAGAGGAGAATGAGCTCCTCATAGCAAAGAAACGCATTCGAGATTTGATTGAAAGCCTCGGTGTCAGCAGTTGGATATCTATCGCTGTCGGCCCGTGGCTCGATGAAGGTCTCACTCAGGGCATGTGGGGTATCGAACCAAAGACTCGCAAGGCAACGATCTGGCGAGGGGCTGATGCCAAGATGAACACGGCGACCATCTCACATACTGCCGAAGCAGTTGCTGCGGTACTGAGCTTACCGGAGGCTGATTTGACCAAGTACAAAAATAAAGCTGTGTATACGCCATCCTTCCACCTAACACAGCGAGAAATCCTAGACGCTGTTCAGCGCGCAACAGGGACGACAGACCTGGATTGGGACATTAAGACGCATGATTTTAATGAAGTGGCTAAAGAGTATGAGTATCAGATCGCTCAGGGTGACGGGGTGGCACCTTTTATCAAATTCTTTGTCACACATTTCCTTGAGGGCCATGGCGGCGACTTCAATCACAAGGTCGATTCGATGGAGTTGGAGAAACTGGAGCAGTTAGGACTACACAAGGAGGACCTCATACAGGCTATCAAGGTGGCCTTGCAGTAAATTAAACAGAATGCTATGAAATTGTAGATAACGTGGTTCGTCTCTTGCAAAACCACAACACTATATTACTATACTTTTCCATTAATTATGTGAACATGATTTTATACAATTTCTTGGAGATGTCTTGAAAGATCTTTTGAATAATGCAGAAAATTCAATGCTACAGTCCGAACATGCTGGGAGGTCCGCGTGAATCAAAAATCATCTTCGTCCCAAAGTTTGAATCTGAGGACGTTGCAACGTCCACGCACCGTTAACGAGAAGCCCAAGTCTGGTTGTCAACTCGACTGAATGGCATTCTGCGGTTAAAAGGTACACTGTATTGGAGCTTTCCCTTGCTTCGTGGTTGGCTTCCAAGGTTTTAAGCTAGACTCCCCGCGTTCTCCGATGTGCTGACAACATTGTTATGAACTCAGCTGTATCAAACTTCAGAAGTTTCCACACATTTCTTGTATCCCCCGTATCATAAGATGGCGTCCGTCATAATGAGCTCATCACGCGTTTTGCCCACCAAAATATGCGGATGACTACAAAAAACTAGAGGCGCGTCAGCAGTACGCTGGTACTTGGCTCCTACCTCGCCCTTGATGCTAATCTCCAGCATTTTGGGCAAACGTCCCACTGGCCAAGTCATGACGTATCCCCCCTTCTGTCAGTTGGTCTTAAATAAGGCGGTCTAGGGGCTCGGCATGAAATTCCAGCAACTTGACAGGATAGGACCATTTATCAGAAATCCAGGGATAAGGCGCTGCAACCTTTCCTAGTCTTAGTCACTTGGCAGGGATGGAAGCATTTAATCCATATACAACAATTACTTTCAGTCTTAGCACCTTTCAAGCGACAGAAAGTTAAAATGGCGAGGTTAAAACGGGGACTAATATCACTAGCGTGCCCACATGTTGTCAAGAAAGTTAGTTCATCACTTATTTGCATGTGCCCAAATGATTTGATTAAGATGATAACCACATTCTCCAAGTTTCTCAGTACTCCCTCGCAACAACAGAGCCACCAATTTGAGTTGCTGACCAAGAATCGTAGCACAATTCCCGGCACATCTCTTAAGAAGACTTTTACACCTAACTGGCACCCTTTATTCCCGCGTCTTCATTTCATATCTCCTACGCGTCATTGCCACCCTCGTGGCTGAGTATTAGGTTAAATGCCGGCCCAAAGTTGCAAGCTGTGCTCGTTCTTTCCTGCTCCCGTCGCTGTCTGGTATTGACCTGCTCGAGCACAAGGCTCAGCTCTTTTCGCACCACCCTCTCTTGGTCTCCTTCTTCGGAGATAGCCTGCTCAGGGCATGTTGCTTTATACTTTTGTCCGACCTCTGGTTTCACAGGCTCGGAATGTTTTTGCTCCATCTCATTCCTACTTCTCATCTCGAAATCCACAGCAGCATCAAGGCGCTCCTTGAACTCCTTTCTCTGCAGGTCTTCCCCAAGCATCGCAAAGTGGCATCTGCGAAATACTCCAAGAGCACTCAAGATGAGGCCCACAAGCTCCCAAGCAAACAAGATCGGTAGTGCATAGTGCAGTTGGGGATTGCAACCACGAGACCAGATATCTATCAGTACTTGATAGAGCTCGTGGGCGGGAAATATGTACCCGATGCGATAGAATGCCGGGCTTAGATCGAAAGGCAGCAGAGTAGAGGTGACATTGAAGATAATCCATGACACGAGGGCCATTGGGACAAACGGATGTGGTAGCCATATCGTAAACACATCAATGGTGAGAAAGTTGATATGCGCGAAGAGCCACAAAACGACCCAAGACAACACAAACTGGCTTCCATTGATATTCCAGCCTGATTTGAAAGCCCAGATGGTACCGATAACGCACAGTGATCCAATAAACGTGTAGGAGAGGGAAAATGCATTGCGGACAATAATAATTCGGTATGGGTCAACACGGGCATATAGTTTAAACTGAGCATAAAGACCATTGATGGTACCAAGGTAGAAGAACTCTTGGATTAGAACCAAGATGATAACCACAGTGTTATAGATTGCTCTCGATCCTTGAGATGTTGGCTGAATGTTGATAGATTGGAGCTTCCAAGGGTCTGCGAGGACCGAAAGTGTAGCAGGGCCGGAGACAGATGTAACTTTGCCGGTCCCGTTCCCAGTACTGTATGCTACCCTGGCTGCTGCAGATAGAAGCCCAAGGCTGGCTGATATGGCCGAGTCGACGGTGGGCGCATACATAGCTTCGTTCCATATGTACGTCATCACATCAGCGTTGTCATATGCCGATGCTGCTGCGCTGTCCGTCAATGCATCTTGTAGCCTGCCTGATGCGCCTGGTGACACGTAGAGGGCTCCCCAATATCTCGTCTTACAGACAGCTTCGAGCAGATCGATCGGGGCGGGAAAGTCTGAGGGCGATTGTTGAATCAAAGATGGAAATGCCGGCCCTTGGAGAGCAGCATAAGCACTCAACACAGCGCGGCCAATGGCGCCTCGATCATAATCAACAAAGACGACATGCAGATTGTGAATATGGCTCGTCTGCAGGAATAACGACCCAAATATATAGCTGAAGAGGCCAAGAAAGAGAAGCTGGAGGTAGAGGAAGTTGGTGCCCGCCGCCTTACAAAACGATTTGCGGACAGTCTTCGGCACCTGGCTGTTATTTGGTGGGCGATTGTCCCAGGCCCTTGGATACAAAGACTTGATTGACGGCATTCTCAGAAATTGCGACCCTTTCGGGTTTGATCACTCCTGGGTTTGGTTTGAGAAACTTGGTTAAACGAGGATGAAAGAATGTAGAAGTTAATAATATGGGAACGTTTTCAGACAGGGACTTACAACTCTAAATAAATTGGCTTGACTTATCATACTGTCACTTTCAAGCCGTTATTGCCTGTACTGCCGGCAAGGCCGCAAATGCCGCAAATGCCGCAAATATTACTGATGCCGCCAGTAATGATGGAGCGATTACGTATATATCCCGTACTGCCCCAAATTCTAGTTTAGTGATTAACTTTGCTGGAGTCAATTATTTAGTGTTTAATAAGACAATTTATGACCGCAAAATGGCCCTTTATACAAGGGTAGGTGGTTGACGGCAAGAGGCGGGAAAATGTCGTGCACGTTTCTGGGGCTCACTGTCGAGCGTACGTCAGGGTTGATACGTTGTGCTTCGAGCAGCAGCCTGACCACATTCAATCGGCCAAGAGCGCACCCGTAACAAAAGGCAGTTTGTAAGTAGAAATTGCACTTATCTACGAGACAATCTTTGTGACCGAGAGGGAGATGAGAAATATCCAAAAGACAATGTGAGATTTCAGGTGTAGCGCTGATATGAGGTATCCATTGTATCCTATTAGTCGCTCTCCAATATCCTGAACTTGGCTGTAATAGGAAAGGCCTAGTTTTGGCCACAATCAAAGGTTAGAAGGATAGACAAATCCCAAGTAAAGACTGCCTTAGTCAAAGATGCCTCGCCCCCCATACTAGTGCCCTATGTATACCGCGGACTTACCCCTCGCAGCGACAGAATCCATCCAACTCGCAGTCTAATCCACTATAGCCGTGCCACAAGCCAAGGCACCCTCACTCCATTCATTCCCAACTCACACCCTCGCCATCTCTTCGCTCTTAATATCCTTCGCATAGATTTTCACCGCAATCCCTTCGATCTTCCTTGCAACAGCCTCAGACAGGACACTATCCGTACTCGCAGCAGTGCCCTGCAGAGCCAACAAGCTCAGCTCATCGTCAAGCTCCTCTATTTCCAGCTCCACGAGCCGGCGACATGTGGTCTCTACTGGGAACAGCTTCTCCAGGTCATCTACAAATTCCACAACCTAGTCTACCAACTTGCCAAAATTCTTATTATCGTATAAGGCCCACACCGTTTTCTTTAGCAGACCGGTTCGCTTCTGCCTCTGGCGCGCAAGGAGCCCAAGCCGTCTGTGCAGTCTCTAAACTATCGGCCGCATGTCGTTATCTTTGAAGCGCACCAGATCATCCTCGCTTACATTGATCTCGTACCGCTTCAATGACTTTTGCGCAGTCTGGAAGAGTAGTCCAATCTCTTCCAGGATGGCTTTAGCCTATCAACTATCTCTATCATCCAGCTCGTTAATAGCAAAACGAGGGTCCTCGTGTATCGCAACTACCTCACCCCATCTACTCAGTCGGGTTTTTGCAATGTCAAGTTTTAGTTAGCAGCGTTCGAAATCTCGACCAAAGTAGCGCCCCAGTTGAACGTACTCAAAGCAGTCGACGCAGTTGTTGAACAAGGCCGCAACACTCAAAGCGCCCGCCACAGTGTCAAAGATTTCGGCCATGATGATTGTGTGACGTGAATTGATTTGCACGTCTTTGTTTTTCACGGAGGCGATTTGATGCAAGCTACGCCACGTGAGGGGTTAGTGCGGCTGAGCGAAAGAGGACATCTCAGTGGTTCATCGAAGCGCCACCAGCAACCAACCGAAATTGCTTGCCGTTGCGCACACAGATGGATGAGCCCGATCATCAACAACTCGACATAGCGATGAACAACGAGGGCACGACATGGACAATGTATTCCGTGGAGCAACTGACAACCGATGGCAACAGTAGAACCCAGGTGGGAAACAACTACACAACCAACAACTACAACTACCCCGAAACGAGCCGCAATCAATGCATTGCCGACCTCCGACCGACAGACCCTCGTCATGACAAGGCCCGCATCGAGGAGACCAACGGTGGCCTGCTCAGGGACTCCTACCTCTGGATCCTCGACAATACTGACTTCCAGCTGTTTCGCGACGACCCACAAAGGCGGCTGCTCTGGATCAAAGGCGATCCCGGCAAAGGCAAGACAATGTTACTCTGCGGCATAATCAACGAGTTAGAGAAGGAGACCGCGAACCTTGTGTGCTACTTCTTCTGCCAGGGCAACGACTCGCGTATTAATAACGCAACGGCCGTGCTACGCGGCCTCATTTACCTACTTATCGACCAGCAACCGTCCCTTATTCCGCACGTACGGAAGAGGTACGATCAGGCAGGCAAAGGCCTATTCAAGGATGTGAATGCCTGGTGGGCCTTGTCCGATATCTTGGTAAACATTCTGCAGGATCCGAACTTAACGAGCACCTTTTTAATCATCGACGCGCTGGATGAATGTAAGACAGGTTTGTTAATGCTCTTGGATCTCATCGTCCAGCAATCGTCATCAGCCCGACTCAAATGGCTCATCTCCAGTCGAAACAAAGCGGAGATTGAGCAGAAACTCAGAGTCGATACGTCACGGGCAAGACTTAGCCTCGAGTTAAAGCATAATGCGGAATGCGTGTCACAAGCCGTTGATACATATATTAGGCATAGTGTATCTCAAATGCCTGAAATACAGGATGATCAAGGCCTCCAGGATGATCAAGGCCTCCAGGATGAACTGTGTGCTGTATTACAACAAAAGGCCAACCAGACATTTCTGTGGGTGTCTCTTGTCATCAAAGAGCTCAACGACATGGAAAGCTGTGAGGTACTACAGACTGTTGACAAAATACCGTCGGGCTTAAAGAAAGTCTACGGTCGAATGACGAGGAACATCCAACAGCTTAGGCCAGGATGCTTGGAATTATGCCGACCCTTGCTTTCAACAGTGTGCACAGCATATCGGCCGCTCAGCCTTCATGAGCTAGGTATTCTCTCTGGCCTGCCTATCGAGATTTCAAGGAAGCCACAGTCAGTCAAAAGGATAGTAGCTATGTGCGGCTCATTCCTTACCATTCGCGATAACAGTGTCTACATCGTCCACCAGTCGGCGAAGGAGTATTTGGCGACTGAAGCGTGCCGGGTAATCTTTCCTGCTGGGGACGGAAAGGTACATTACTTTACTTTCTTAAGGTCTCTGCAGATTATGTCTGAAATTCTGCGTCGAGACAGGTACAACTTACACTATCCCGGCACTTCTATCGATGACGTCAGCCAGCCTGAGCCGGACCCGTTAGCCTCAGCACGGTACTCATGCATCTATTGGGTTGACCACCTAAGCGATGCCATCTCGCGCAAGACCACGATCCCCGTCGAAGAAGTCCGCGACAACGGTAGAGTCCATCAGTTTCTCCGCAAGAACTACCTCTACTGGCTTGAGGCGCTCAGTCTGTCCCGAGGCATGCCGGAAGGGGTGGTTGCGATGACAAAGCTCGAGATATTGCTAGTAGGCGAATTGGCTTTATCATTGTGTGAAGTGAAAGTGCTGATCAATGTCCTCCCTAGGAAGGGCACGATGGCCTCTACTTGGTCGAACTGGTTCGAGATGCACGGCGATTTATTCTCCACAACCGATGGATAATCGAGAATGCTCCTTTGCAGGCATATACATCAGCTCTTATATTCAGTCCCGCTCGCAGCTTAATCAGAAAGCTATACGAGGACGAAGAGCCCAAGTGGATTACAAAGAAGCCGACAGTAGAATGGCACTGGGGCCCATGCATACAGACGCTCGAAGGGCATGCAGACGGTGTGGAGGCAGTGGCATTCTCACCAGACAGCCACTTCCTGGCCTCTGCAACTAAGAAGACAGTAAGCCTTTGGGACATACCCACAGGCGCGTTGCGAAGCACCATCGACTGCTTTCGAGGCGAGGCCTGGTCACAAGTGTCGCTGGTCTTTTCACCTGATAGCCAACTTCTTGCATGTGCCTCAACGTGGGACAACATGGCCAAGTTGTTGGATGTAAAAACAGGAGCATTGAGTTTTACACTTGAAGGCCATTCAGGGAAGATTAATGCTATAGCCTGTTCACCAAGCGGTGAGCTCATTGCTACTGTATCCGATGACAAAACAGCTAGGCTCTGGTATTTGAGAACTGGAGTATCACTTTGTTCTCTCGAAGGCCATTCAGAACGCGTTACGGCCATTGACTTTTCATCTAATCATGAGCTGGTAGCCACAGGATCCTATGATAAGACCATTAAGCTCTGGAACATTGGGAAAGAGCTCACCCATAGGACTCTTCGTCATCTGGGTGGGATTAAGGCGTTGCAATTCTCACCTGATAGTCGGCTCGTTGCCTCTGGTGACTACTACGGGGTGGTAACGCTGTGGCATACATCAATGGCATCATTGTTCCTCACTCTAAAAGGGCATTCTGAATATGTGGAGGCAGTGGAGTTCTCATCGGATGGTAGGCTTCTTGCGTCTGGATCGGGCGGCGGCACAGTCATCATCTGGGATACGATGACCGGGATGCTACAGTGTACCCTTGACAAACATTGGAGTGAGGCCTCCGCACTGGCATTCTCACCAACTAGCCAGGTCCTCGCCACTGCAGCAAGTCGCGACAGAGTCGCTAGACTGTGGAACCCCTCAACAGGAAAAGTTTTGAGCTTCCTTGAGGGTCACTCCATGGGAGCTAACGCCTTGGCCTTCTCACCTAACGGCCACATTCTCGCTTCTGCATCGTCAGATGGTACTGTGAAGCTGTGGGATACATCGCTACAATCGCCACCCCACGCCTTTGAAGGACACTCAGATGCAATCATGACAGCAAGGTTTTCCCCGGACAGCCGAACGCTTGTGTCTGCATCCTGGGATGGCACTGGCATGCTTTGGGACACCGCAACTGGGGATCTCGTGGAAGTCCTCGAAGGTCATTCAGATGAGGTGATGGCGGCAGTTTTCTCACCAGATGGCCAGCTGATTGCTACCGCATCTTCCGACCGAACAATCAAGCTCTGGAATGCGTCGAAAGGAGCATGGAGATGCACTCTTGACGGTCATACTAAAGGAGTGCACGCCATCACATTTTCACCCGACGGCAAATTTCTTGCTTCTGCATCAGATGAAGAGCTTTATATCTGGGATGTAAGAGCGAGAGAATTGTGCGGCACACTGGAGGGCCATTCAAGTTGGATTGACGCAGTAACATTTTCGCAAAAGGGTTGTGTCCTCGCCTCTGCATCAGGTGACAAGACAGCCAAAGTCTGGAACGTAATGAAAGGCACTTTGCACTGCACGCTTGAGGGGTTGCCTGATCATGTCAGGGCGCTAGCATTCTCATCCGACAATTGCACCCTAGCTCTCGCGTCACAAGATAGTTTAATCCAGCTCTGGGACCTCGCAGGACGGTGTCAAGTACAAGTCATCCATTGTGGAGACGTACACTACCGACTCAGTTTCTCCCCAGACGATTCACATCTCATAACAGACAGAGGCTTGTTACACCTGGATACAACTTCTTCGAGTGCGGACCTTCGTTCAGCGGATATGGCTTGTCAGTTATTTGATAGGAAGAATTGGGTCTCCTGGAAGGGTATCGACGTCCTTTGGATTCCACCCGCCTATCGCGGGGAAATGGTGGCTCTCGAAAACAACATCGTTGCACTTGGACACTCTTCTGGACGGTTTAGTTTCCTAGAACTCCAACCACCTGAAATTATGGGAGATCACCAGTGTGAGGCGACCAAGTAGGTGATAAAATGTGGAAGAAGGTGGAACATTTCACAGAGATCCTGCCTATTAACAATTCAGAAGTGATCTAAGCCTACTGAAGCATATAGACCAAACACACACACCATTTCCTAAGAACTATTAAAAGGCAATTTAAGTTAATATAATATAATACAATTTATTACACCTAGCAGCCTATTTTAACTAAAAGAGCACCAGTTACTAATACTTATATATTATAATCTAATAAATAGATTAATTACCCTATATAT
>JAPHDB010000051.1:0-67936 GCA_030772735.1 Fusarium sp. MBC 181
TGTCATTGCACACCCGACACCACGTTTGGAACAATTGCTGACGTTCTGTAGTGTTTATGTCCAAAACCTCGAAGAGCGCGTCAAGCTCGAATCGATGGTAGAAGCCTTGAGAACGATATTCTCCGAGTTTGGGAATGTTGTCGACATCGTCGCGAAGAAGAATCTTCGAGCAAAAGGTCAGGCATTTATCGTCTTTGATAATCCTGATAGCGCACGAGATGCTATTGAAGAAATGGACGGTTTTGAACTCTACGACAAGCCCATGAAACTTGCTCTGGCACGATCACGAAGCGATAAGACTGTGGAGCTTACGGGCAGTCGGGAAGAGCTTGAAAGCCATAAGCGCCACCGACAGGCTGAGAAGGGTTTGTGGTCTCCTGCATCCAAATGGTACTATGCCGCTGATTCATGTTTCATAGACAAACGCAAGGCTGCCGAAGCCGCTGAGGAACAGAGGCAAATCAACAAACGATCATCTGGCGCTGCGACTGATAGCCGGCCCGCCAAGGCTGCAAAATCCTCTGGTCTCAAATCCACCAGTGCCGCGGCATCGAACAGCGTTCTCGACGAATTCTTACCCCCCAACAAAATCCTATTCGTTCAGAACTTCCCCGAAGAGTACGATATCGAGGCTTTGACCAGCGTATTCGGGCGTTTCGATGGTTTCCGAGAGATCAGACTGGTTCCTGGTCGTCGTGGCATCGCATTTGTAGAGTACGAAGCGGAACAGGGAGCCATAACTGCGAAGGAAAATACTTCTGGATTGCAATTGGGTGACAAACCTATCAAGGTCACGTATCAGCGGCAGTAGAACTGGGGTGTGTCAGTCATAGCACAATGTCTTCCCCAACAGAGTATGGTGGAATTCATAGTTGAGGCCTGATAATTTCTTATTTAATATACGCGACTTGCTTGCATCGAATGCGCTTCTGAACTGAGTAACCATGCTGACGAAACGTCATATTATGATTCGGTTTGAGCAACCAACGTGTAGGGGCCATCTAAAAGATCACGTCTTCGTCGTCTCCCGCCCCAAGAACATCTGTCGGAGTAACATCGTCCTTCTGAGATGTTTGTCCGTTTTGCGCCGCAGCCTCAGCTTCACGACGCGCCTTCATCTCGGCATCCGCCGCAGCTGTATCGCGCTGCTTTTTGTTTGCAACCTGTAGTTGATCAGAGCTGGATCTTATGTAGAGGGTGATCCGATCATACCTTCTTCAGTCTGTAAAATTCCTCGCGGTCAAGCTCGTCTAGTTCCGAATTGATGTACTTGATGGTGTTTTCGGTCCTTGGTATAATAACATGTTCGATGGCGTTAACTTCCTGAGCGTTAGTATTCTTAGCTTCGACAAGATGGAGAGAACTGACCGCGCCGGTTAACTACTTTGATAACCTCGTCGAGGATTACGAATGCAGTCTGCAGACTGGCAAGTTCAACAAGTGCTTCTACAGCGCGGGCGTATGTTTCTCTGCATCGTTGAACCTGCTGTCCTCCCTTGCCCAAGCCTGTCAGGCCAAAGTCGTTATTACCCTCAGTGAGATAGCTTTCAAAGGCCGGAAGCAAAACACCGGAGACGTTGTCTTGTTTTGTGCGAACCCTGAAGCGGGCAGATTTGGCAGACTCTTGTACCTGATACCCAATATCGCCGCCCACCGCATAGGTAACCTCAGCCAGGGAGAAAGCTGCAATCTGCATCACCCTTCCCATCTTTCTTTTCGCTTCATCTATTCGCCTCGTAATCTCTGTATTAAGAGCCATTAGCACGGCTGAACAGCCTCCGGGTCGCTATCAGGAGGAAGTGGGAATGGGGCTATGAACCTCGAAATCGTCTGCAATCACCGTGTCAGTATCGGGCGCGTTGAACGTGCTTTGTTGTCGATTGATCGCTTACTTCGTAAGAGCCTCGCTCTTTCTTTTCAACAGACTATGTCCTGTCTCTGCTCCCTTGAGCTTGGCCTTCATGATACCCAGCGACTGCCGGGTCGGGAAGACAGCCTCGCGATCCTAAGATAGCTCTGAATCAGCATCTCGTTCATTACAGATGGACTGGGTATGATCTACTGTAGCTCCCGACATCTTGACGGGTGATAGGTGTTGTTCTGTGCTAGGTGTGGATGAGGTGGATGAAGTTGGATGAGCTTCTGTTGCGTCAATGCGTCCCGGACTTGTCACAAGGCTAAAGGTACGACCTGACTGGTAAGTAAGCACCCCGGCGGGTACTGATTTCAAGAGTTGCTGGGCAGCTACGAATAGTATAACGTAAGCCACTAGCTGCTCTGTGGGCCCACTTCGGGAAGTGGATCATACATATTCCAACTCCCCTGGCAGCCATATCGCAGCTTTGGAAAAATACAAACCATAAGTCGCGATTCTCTGTCGCAAGTACTGAGTCCAACACGCCGGCCTTTCCTTTTTCGAGTTCCTAGAGGCGCATACGACACGGATTATCTATAGAGCAACCAACCTGTGCTCACGGCCACACCGTGGCTCCCAACAAGAACATTGTGGTTTTGGAGACGACTGGGACATTCTAAACGGGCCTCGATGATGTTCTATTCAGATTGATCTGATCTTGTCGCTGTCTCTGCAGGACTCTTACCTTTTACCTATCCCCCCACCATCGCAATAACCATGGCGCCAATCGTTCCGGCCCTGAGCAGGGCGCGCCGTCAGCCCCAATTGCATCTTGTGGTAAGTGTTCCAAATTAACGCGCGTCCTCAAGGCAAGCAGGGAGCTGACAGCTATAACTACTAGTCCAATGAAGACTCTGTCTACGAACAAGATATTCTCCGCGATCCCGGTAGTGTTAAGCCATGGCTAGCATATATCGAGTTCAAAACACGACACGGCACAGTACTCGAGCAGGCATACGTGATGGAGCGGGCCTGCACGCAGTTACCTCGATCGTACAAATTATGGAAACTGGTAGGTCAAAAGGCTTTGCTGTCTTATTTCTGCAAGTTTGAAATGCCAATTTAACACCCTGAGTAGTATCTCTCGTTTCGAGTTAAGCATGTCGCTAAGTTGAATTCGGGGTTATTCGCCACTGAGTATCGCAAAGTCAATGCTCTATTTGAAAAGGCTCTCAATTTACTGCACAAAATGCCACGAATATGGGAGATGTACCTCAGATTCTTGGTAAAACAGCCACTCGTTACCATTACCCGACGAACATTCGACCGAGCCTTGCGAGCTCTACCAATAACACAGCACAATCGTATATGGGCCATCTACAGACCTTTTGCGGACTCTGCTGCTGGAGAGACTGCTGTGAAGATTTGGCGGCGCTATATGCAAGTACATCCCGAAGATGCCGAAGATTTCATTGAACTTCTTGTGCAGAATGGCTTATATACTGAAGCTGCGCTTAAGTTCATTGACGTTCTCAATGATACGAGGTTCAATAGCAAGCACGGCAAGGGCCACTATGAACTCTGGAGTGAAATGGTGGACCTTCTTGTTGAACACGCCGCCGATATCGAAACTGGCCACGAAACTGGAATTGACGCCGACCGGATTATTCGAAGTGGCATCACACGATTCGCCGACCAACGAGGGAAACTCTGGTCTGGTCTTGCCACCTATTGGATCCGAAGGGGAAGTTTTGAACGGGCCCGTGATGTGTTCGAGGAGGGCATCACTACAGTCATGACTGTCCGAGATTTTACCCTTATCTTCGAGGCATATACCGAATTCGAAGAGTCTATTATTGGGGCTTTGATGGAAGTCGCATCCGCGCGTGCTGAGAAAGGCATCGATGATGAAAATGCGGACTTCGAGTTGGATATCAGAATGATGCGTTTCGAGCAGCTAATGGACAGACGCCCATTTCTCTTGAACGACGTTTTGCTGCGCCAGAATCCAAACAACGTACCTGAATGGGAGAAGCGGGTAGCCCTTTGGGGCGAGAACAAGAAAGAGGTTGCTCAGACATACACAGACGCCATTGCAGCTATTCAGCCAAAACGTGCTGTAGGAGCTTTCCATCAGCTCTGGGCCAATTACGCCAAGTTTTATGAACGTGGAGGCGACTTAAGAAACGCTCGTGTCATCATGGAGAAGGCCATTAAAGTCCCTTTCAAGTCGGTGGCAGAGCTCGCCGACATGTGGATTGAGTGGGCAGAGATGGAGCTGCGGAATGAAAATTTCGATGATGCCGTCCGGATTATGGCTAAAGCAGTTCAAGCACCCAAACGATCTACCGTCGACTACTTTGACGAAACATTATCGCCGCAACAACGAGTCCACAAAAGCTGGAAGCTTTGGAGTTTCTACGTCGACCTTGTCGAAAGTGTATCAACTTTGGAAGAGACCAAGAAGGTATATGAACGAATATTCGAGCTTCGAATTGCTACACCTCAAACAGTTGTCAACTACGCAAACTTGCTTGAGGAGCACAAATACTATGAAGAATCGTTCAAGATTTATGAACGTGGCTTGGATCTCTTCAGCTATCCTGTTGCTTTCGAGCTTTGGAATCTGTATCTCACCAAAGCTGTTGATCGCAAGATTGGCATTGAACGACTCCGAGATCTTTTTGAGCAAGCCGTGGAGGACTGTCCCCCTAAGTTTGCAAAGACTATTTACCTGATGTACGGTAACTTGGAAGAGGAGCGTGGCTTGGCGCGACATGCCATGCGAATTTACGAACGCGCCACAAGGGCTGTCGCAGATGAAGATCGAGCCGACATGTTCAACTTTTATATCACCAAATCCGCTTCCAATTTTGGTCTCACATCAACTCGGCCAATCTATGAGAGAGCCATCGCTGCTCTTCCTGACGTTGAAGCTAAAGACATGTGCCTGAAATTCGCTGATATGGAGAAGAGGTTGGGCGAAATTGACCGGGCTCGCGCCATCTATGGGCACGCATCGCAGTTCTGCGATCCCAGAACCAGCCCTGAATTCTGGACGAAGTGGGAGCAGTTTGAGGTACAGCATGGCAACGAAGACACCTTCAAGGAAATGCTCCGCATCAAGCGAAGTGTGCAAGCGCAGTACAACACCGATGTCAACTTTATTGCTTCTCAGGCTCTGGCACGCAGCCAACGTCGACCTGAGGGCGCTGAGGATGCCGAGGTAACCGATGCAATGGCAGCCCTGGAACGGCAGTCAAGGGCACCACAAGGATTCGTCGCAGCGAGCACGGGTCCAGTTGGAGGGAATCCAGCGCCAGTCGCTGTTCCATCAAATCCAGATGCCATCGACATCGATGACATTGACGAGTGATTGGTAGCACAGGTGGGATTTCTGGTTTAATTCAATTATTTCAACTCATGTCTGTAGCTCGTTTACCCACGATGCATTATTCCCTTAGTTCGCTTTCTGTCGCCATCTTACACATCTGAACCGTCAATCATGCCAGTTCAATTCTCCTCGAATGTTCAAACTTCATTTACTTCCCCAATTCTTCTCGCTCATCTTGCTCCAGTACTTGTCTTGATAATTTCTCTCAACGTGGCCATCACGGGAACCGGGCGTGGCGTAGATGGACCCCTTGCGTTTCTGGAAACGACTAGGAGGGACCTTTGACGCATCTTTATATTGATCAGCCATGCTGAGTATCTTGTAGATGTCTGATATGACTTACCCCATTCATCACTCATTCTTCGATCCTGCGCAGCATCACTTGCCCTCCGATCCTGAGGGGGGGAACCAACGACTGGGGTTTCATTCAAAGGCTGCGTAGTGCCCTCTCGGTTGTTGATGGGCTGTTCCATTGTCTTGGATTAGGATACGATGATGGTTCAATCAGGCTTTAGAAGGTTGGAAATCGGCAAATGGTAAGGAGGTAGGTAAAGGGTACCAGGTAGTTGTAAAGCTGTTTGTTGATATGCAGGAAGCTGAGAAGGAAGGGGAGATGAACATAGGCCGTCCGATGATGGGGGTCTTTATATACCACCAGGGAAGTATTAATGGGTGATCTACCCCGCAAAGCTTGAATGACTACGGATACCTTAGTAGTTCTATGGAAAGGTGAGATGCGGTACGGTACGGTACAGTACAGTACAGATTGTACGGCACATCTTGACGCTTGCAGTATGTAGCTACCTGTTTATCGAAGGCAGTGCCAATACCACACAAAATGTATGAACGTGGCTTGGACTCTAGATCGCCACGGCCATTGACGTCAGCGTGATGGTCACAATACAAAGAGTCAGCAAAAGGAGGTTGCAGCTATCTGGGCCTGAAGACGACCACAATGACGAGAGAGCGTAGGATCAGCCAGCCTCTAGCCCAGATCAAGAGCAATGATTGGGGAGGAGACGCCAAAGACGATGACTTAGAGGGGAATGGAGGCGGTCGTCATAACGCTACACAGCTAACAGATAAGCTAGACAAAGGTACCGTGACCAGTCTCATTCATTGCCTCAGATAACCATTTGCCAGAGCTTGTAGTTATCAGAGCTTCCCGGCAGCTCATCCGCAGAAGCCAGACGCATTCGATCCGTGGTGGTGTCCCTGCGACGAAAGCAATTGGATATAGCCACAGGCATGCACCGTTTGATACCTCAGCTCGGCAAAGAGTTGACAATCACAGTACAGTATGGATGTTGTAAAGACTCATCATGCAGCCACAGTGGCAAATCAACAAGTGATGCCTCCTTCAGGAATTGCCTATACTGAACTACGGTACAAGATGGTATTGAAAATATGCCCATAGACCTCATCATACTATAGCTATGAACCATCAATTGGTTGTTGGCTACGATGAACCGCCGTGGGCCGAAAGAAGAGAGTGAGTGTGTGAAGTTCAGTGATCACATTTACAGTACAGTATTAGACACGGCAATGTTAGACTACTGGTAGCTTTATTTGGCAACCCGATCTTGAATGATGGTAATGCTGATGAGATTCGGGTACAATGCAGGACGCTAGCTGATCCAAACCAAATCAAACCAAGCCAAGCCAGGCCAAGTCCAGAGCCTCTCGCTAGCATTGGCTTTACCCCAGCTTTTGCTAAAGACTCGAGAGGGATCAACGGGACTTTACAGATCCACGCCCTGACATGTAGCACTTATAGCCATACTTAGTCTCCTACTCTGTAGAGCTGAAGAAAGGTACCTAGAAACACCAAAACCCGCTTGTAGCACATCATCAAGTAACAAATCGATAGCTTTCCGGTGAATGGACGAAACTTATCTTCCAGCCTAGGAAGGTACGTTCCTTTCAATTTGCCCTGGGCGGAGCTTTCTCTTTAGAAACTTAACCTAGGCAAACCTCTTTCCCTTTGGTTCTGTGCACAACGGCCCCACCTACTCGACGCCTCTAAACACAACGCCTAACCCAAGGCCAAGGCACCTACTCCAAAATTCATATGAAATTAAATAATTACATTGCACCAACTTATTCAGCGACCCAGTCCGCCAGCTCATGTTTAAGCGCCTGGGCTGTCCGGGATATGCCATGAAGAGAAATCTTGACCGTTTCCTAAAGGAACAATATTCACTGACTTCTAACCAAAATTCGACCCCTACTACACCACCACGTACCAAACGAAGAACGACCATGGTGACAACCACGATCCAACTCACTCCCAAGGAACAGCAGCTTCGCCGTCTTCTTCTTGACGTAGCACAATCTATCGACGACTCTGGGCAGGCTCCAGAGCCTATTGTGCTCCGGTGGGCTGGCGGTTGGGTACGCGATAAGCTTCTCAATATTCAGAGCCATGATATCGACGTGGCAATCAACGCCATGACGGGCGTTCCATTCGCCCAAGCTATGTGTGACTATTGCGAGAAACCTGAAGCCATGTCTAAACACAACATTGGTCCTGCCGACATTGGCAATTTGCATAATGTTGCTCGCAACCCGGAAAAGTCAAAACACCTTGAGACAGCCATGGTCAAGATGTTTGGGTTGGATCTTGACTTCGTCAACCTTCGAAAAGAGACATATGCAGAGGATAGTCGCAACCCCCAGATGGAGTTCGGCACAGCAGAAGAAGACGCCCGCCGTCGCGATGCCACTGTGAACGCGCTCTTTTACAACCTTCATGATGATCGTGTTGAAGATCTTACCGGAGGACTTGCTGACATGGATGCCAAAATCATCAGAACGCCCTTGGAACCTTTCCAGACCTTTATGGACGACCCCCTGAGAGTTCTGCGGCTCGTCCGTTTTGCCAGCCGACTTGACTTCACCATTGATCCCGACACCTGCAAGTTCATGGCCGATCCAAGGGTCTTGGAAGCGTTGCGTGTCAAAATCAGCCGAGAGCGGGTTGGCGTAGAGCTGGAGAAGATGTTAAAGGGTTAGTGGCCGGATAGCGATGTTGCGACACACACTAACATATAGCTAGGAGCACACCCTCGTCAAGCCCTTGAATTTATTGACAGGCTGCACCTCTTTCATGCTATCTTTACCGATCCTGCTCAGGGGAACATGCCCGGTCCAGAAATCTCGCAGTGGAGTGTTGTGTACACCTGCCTCGACGAGCTCTTGAAGGATAAGTCCTTGACATCCGTAGCTGGACATCTCGTCACTTCCGAAGATGCCTCTTACTATGCATGGAACCTTGCCGCTCTATCTCCCTGGATGACTGTCAAAGAGCCTCAAAACCCACGCAAGAAAGCAAACGCTCCTCCGCTGGTGGCTGTTGTTGCTCGCGAAGGTTTCAGGGCCCCGAACAGATTGTCAGATATCATCGCTGCGTCCCATCGTCACCGAAAAGAAATTTTGGCATTGAAAGATGCTGTCTGTAGTGGGGCACCATACATCAATGAGCGTGATCGCTTCGGTATGGCTATCCGTAAATGGGATACCCCAGCTGGTACTTGGAGGCTGCAAGTTCTCAATGCTTTGCTGGTTGAAGCTTTCGAAACTCTTCCCACATGGCACCGAGAAGGATCGGAAGGTCAGTACTCGGCACTTGTACTACTCCACAATATTCGGACTGACATATTCCTAGAGCAAAGAAAGTTCTTATTAGGCTGGGAGACCTTCCTCGAGCACCTGGCTAAGCTAGATGTCTACGAAGTCACATCACTCAAGAAGCTGCTCGATGGCAAAAGCCTTGTCAAGGCACTTGAAACAAAACCTGGAAAGTGGACTGGTCAGGCTCTCGAAGTGTGTGTTGCGTGGCAGCTCCGTAACCCTGATGCGACAGACCCAACAGGGGCGATAGAGGAGGTGCAGCGACGTAGGATAGAGCTCGGTATACCGTAGAGTAGTATCGAGGTTGCATTCGAAGACAAACTACTCTCATTTAGTCTCAACTGAGACGAGCACTACCTTTGATTACTGTGCCCAAGCAGCTTAAGCAGTGGGAAACTTTAGCAAATATGTATACTATACTAGAATAGGTAGTATTGCGCCTACTACAGGTGCATCAGGACTTTATCCGAATTAGAGAAAAGAGAACATGAGTTGCAAGATCGTTCTCTTTGAATACCTGCCTAACCAAATGTAGCTATCTGACAAATGGCCAACAACTGGAGGTAGCAATGGAAGCTCAGAGCAATTGAGTCTTCTCTTGATAATGGCGTGCAGCAACTTTAGGTAATTTGGTAGGTGGGTCCATATGACCTACTGCCTAACTGTGTACCTGCTTGCTCAGCGCTGTCGGGTACCTGCATCTCCTTCTCGCCCTCTTCTCTTTCTGGAGAGGTACCCTTCTTCAGCATATTCATATTCATATTTGTATCCATTCGTGACAATGGATGCCATTTCAACTCGCCCCACGCCTGGTGCATTAAATGATCTGCTCAGCCCTCCAAATCTCACGAGGCTTTCTGAGCTCTCAGGTTAGCGCAATGGCCTCTGATTAAGCGTTCAAAACTGATTGTATCCCCCATTTTAGATAAGTCGAAGCACTGTCTTGGCACAAGCGCTGCAGATGCCCTGTCCTCTTTGGCTGCCGCCGGTGATGAGGTGCGGCTTCATGCTCTTGATTATGCACTGCCTAGCTTGCACAAACGTGTTGCGGCTAACCTTCATTGTTGCTCCCAGGAACTCCACGAAGTCACCCTCCTTACGGTTGCTTATATCACCTCACATGCACGGACTGATCTAGGTAGCTCTCAGTTACAAGAGCTCACAAGGTCCCTTGGTAGGAAGGCGGTTGTTATAGAGACGAGCAGAGGTAGGCCATGGCACCATCTCAGGTGGCTACTGCTGTTTGTGCAGGATTAACAATTGCCAGAACACTCCGACCTAATTATAGAGGCAGCAATTGCCGGCATTGTCATTGCTTCTATCATAGATTCACACACTATTGATGAAGATCTTCTGGTAAAGTTGACGGCTGTTACTGATCCTCAAGACTCATGGACAACCCCGGTTGCTGCATCGGCTGCATCAAGAATCCTGTCTGAGCAGCTTCCAACTCCAAGGTTGACGGAGTTTATCACTGTCAAAATACTACAGGGCACTCTGAAACCGTTGTTTATGAAATCTCCATCATCCAGGATCACGGCTTCAGGAAGACCTTCCCAGTATACCATCGTAGACGATCGATCGCGGGACTTTCAGGCAGCTCAACCATGGAGAAATCAAGCCCCATGGGTCAAGGCCATGGTACAATGGGCTGTCAGCGCATCAACTGTCAGTTGTTTTATCTACAGAAGTCTCCAAGTACTCACCTGACTCTCCGTAGGCACCACTCATCAGAGAACATTGGCCTTTGTTCATGCCAGTCCTGTTAGCGCTTGTGGAGGACGAGTCGATCGAGGTCAAAGCGAGAGGCCTAAAGACCTTGGCTGCCTTTGTGGAAAGATGCCCAGCTCAAGTGTTGCAGAGCACAGGCATTGGACGTGTCTTCGTAGACGTCACCTTTCCTCTTTTACTCTACCTTCCAAGTGTTACACCAGAGGACCAGTCTATAACCGTCCTTAGCCCAGCATATGACGTGCTCATTAAGCTGGCAGAATGTACTGGAAACCCCGCCAGCTCTGAAAGACGAAGGGTCTTTGACAAGATTCTTCGAGATGGAATCTTTGCTGGCCATCATCATGCATCCCAGTACACACGTATAGTGCAGGTTCTCATGCAGAAAACTGCAGTGGTGGTCAATTGCCTGGGTATCTATTCTATTAAACACCTTTCGGTACGTCGCTATGCACTCCAAAAACGATGTTCATCCAAACTCCTGCTAAATCAGCCGCAGCCACTTTTATCAATGTCGTCGTCTATCATGACGGACCCTTTTGCAGTCGCGCATCCTCCAACACTCCGAGCAACAACCCAGCTACTTGGTGCGATCATTGCAAATGCGTGGCCTCGGGTTAGAGAATCTGAGCATATGGACAACGTTGTTCGGATCCTATCGTTATGCTGGCTCAATCTATTGGAAGAGCTTGAACATGGTTCATCCCAAGACCAGAGGGAAGATCTTCAGGCTTTATCCCAGGAATTGATGAGCCAAGGCGAAGCTCTGAAAGCCCTCTGGGCTGATGATACACCGAGAAGGCCGCCAAATCTTGATGAAGTCTTGAAGCAAGAACCAAAATTGTCAGGACTTTTCCCCAGTGCCTCTGCCTAAAGGCCAACTCTATCGCTACCAAAGATTAGTCCAACGGTTGCTGCTTGAAGAAGGATTTCCCACGCAGCCATTTTCTATAGGCTTTGTATCGTTTCTTAGGACCGTCTTCCTCAGTTACTGTCAGAGGATTCTCCCCGACTTTGAGTAGCTCGGCATAGACATCAATCTCTTCTTCAGTGCCTTTCACCATCAGACCCTCGTCTTGCCATTCACCACTCACGTACTCTTGATACTCGGATGCATCCACATCGACAGGCGTATCACTTGAGATTACCAAAGGGAGATTTTGTGGATGTTTGATATACCGCTCATAATCTTCGGATTCTTGCTCAGCAACAGATGGATTCAAGGAATCGTGCACGGCTTTGGTAAAGGTCCATTGAGCGGCTTTGGACTTTTCGAGCGCAGTGGGCTTCGCCTTAGGGCTCTCTGCAGGAGTTTGTAGCGGTTGATTCGCGTCCGAACGCAGAGACTTGTTGAGAACAGACTTATCTTGTGTAGGCTGCAGCCAGCGTTGAAGGGAGATGCCTTTAGCCTGCGACTGGCTAGAAACTGTGTCTGATACTGCAGTTGCACCCGCCGCCACACCCCTTGCTGGATTTGACGCATTTCCAAGCGGCGAGGTATCTTTCTTGGCCTTTTTCTTGTCGCTATGATCAACCTCGTGGTCTGTCCGAACTCTGAAAGGGCTCAGGTCATAGCGGCCATCCTGAGTAGATTTTAAGGGGATGTATTTAATAGTCGAGTTCATCTTGTAGGCAAACATTTTGGGAAACGAAGAGAGTGTGGACGGCCTGTAGTACTCCAGCCAATAATCATCGAAGAACTCGACTGGATGAGTACGAGCAATATCCTTGCTGGGTACGTATGGCGGCACAATTCGCTCTTGCAGGTGAGCTGGGGCGTACCAATTGATGTAGTCATGTTTCATTTTGACGGACCAATCTCGTGGATCGGCGTGATGCAGGTAATAATCAGTGGCCAGATCCCATAGCATCGGCTGGCCTTGAGTGAAGATGTAGTTACCGAGAAATAAGTTGTAAGCCTCCTGGCGCTGACTATCGAGAAAGGAGTTATTGTAGTACCGCTTGAAGCTTTCGATCATATCTCGTGAATGGCTGGTCCATTGGTTAATCTTTCGGTATGTTTCCATAGTGTTGACGAGCTGTGAACCACCGTATTGGACGGCAATGGTATCGCCATGATCATGCCACATGTGGGTGAAAAGGTTGACAGCATCAGTGTCATAATCGACCGATGTATCTTCCAGGATACCAAGAGCGTGGAGCTGGTGGCCTAACGCCCTCTTCCCGATAACAAACTGTGCTGCATTGGTACGATCCAAACAATCGATGCAATTCGTTCGGGCCACTCCATTCTGCGCTGTCATGGGACTCGTCAACCCATCACCATTCTGAAAGAAACCGGTAGTAGTAAGTACTGATTCTGCAATAAGTTCGAGGTTGCCAATAACATCCCCACCACGCACTTTGGATGCGCGGCTCATATCCCAGGCTTTGTGTATGATTTTCTTGTCTTCTGGCAAGAACTGATTGAGGTAGTTTATTGCGTGCGTATACTCCTCTAACAGTTTCGATTCGCGTGGTGTTCGCTCCTTTGATTTGATCAAGTTGACAACATAAATCGGTGCTCCATATCGTTCAAACAGGTTGTCAAAATGCAGTGCAGCTGCTCCGTAAAAAGGATCAACCAAGTTGAGCTCTATCGGTGGTTTTGGTGTGACGCCAGTGCTGTCTTGGGTCCAGTAAAGCGGAATACTGCCTCGGTGTTGAACATAGGAAGTGTATTGCGGGCTGCAATATAGCTCTGGTCCTGGAGCGTGGAATGAAGTCGTAAGAGACTCGGCTACTATCTGTTCGGTCTCAACATCGTTCGCGACATAGCCCTGGGAGTTGTCAGAATAAAATCTCTGGCAACAATCTAGAGGTTCAAACAACATACCAGGTCGTTGGCCCCTCTCTTCAAGAAACGGGCACCAGCAAAGTAGCGAGACCGCCTTGCAATAACCGTGATGTGCGCAGTACGTCCATATATTGAAAGGGCTACTGGATGTTAGGACTTTCCCCTGATATACGCCTAGGTCGCTGCATCTCACCTGCTTGGTCAATATACCCATGAATGATAGGTCGACACCAATCGTATGGATCCCGTAAAGCAGCAACAGCGGGCTGTAGTAAGTAGTCATTCCACACGAACATCGAGTTGAAGTTCTCGTTGTCCGGCGGCAACATGCCTTTGGCTAGGGCGTCGCGCTCCCGGATGACATTGTGCTGTAGCGTGCGCGTGACATCGTAAGAATAGCTGTAATAGAAGGAGCGGGTCAAGTCAAGATTGTTCAGGATGCCGAGAAAACGTTGCTCCTCGGTATTACGAGCATCTGGCTTAAACTTTGCCGGTGTAAGAGGAACTAGCTCGGTACCTTCAATCTGATATATGTAGTGTCCTCCTACCATGGCGACAGTGCTCTTCTTGGTAATGAGCAGCATGTAGTAAGGTCCCGTGAATTTGATAAACCCAAGCAAGCCCCAGGTGGTGCAACGAAGCTTGATGCCGCCTGTACCCCGGTTCCCGTCATCTATGGTATCGAGCAGTTGATTCATCTCCTTGAGACTGTAAACAATCTTGTCATCTGTGACATTGAGCTCTGCACCCTCGGTGGTGCGATCAATCTTGAGGATGCGGTATCGTTTCTCGCTGACGTCTACACCGACAATATAATATCGACTAGCCGTCTCGTATAGACTGAACTTGTGCATTTTATAGATCAGCCGATCCGGAACGCGATCGTCGAAGCTATCTGGAAGCGCCCTGGTGGATGGATCAGGACTCGTTGTTCGCACGAAGGGTTTCGCTACGGCGGGCTCATCGTCATTGTCGTCTTCTCCGACTGTAGGGCCTCCGGCGGCTTCAGACGACAATGGGCTCCCAGCGCCGTTGTTTTGCAGTAGAGGAAACACAGGCGCATCGCCGTTCGCGTCGTCGGTGGTGGGTAAGGCGTCTATTTCGGGCCCTGAGCTGAGCGCGTCCGGAACACCGTACTCAGACATTCTAGCAAGCGTGTAGCATGTCCCACAGGATCGGTCGGTGAGCAGCTGCTAAATGATGCGTTTGCACATACAAAGAGACGTTCGGTTGGACTTGTCAAGTCAAAGGCTCGATTGTTGTAGGGTTAGAAAGCGAGGCCCCGTAAATATGTACCTAACGCCATGTGCAGCTAAGTACTAAGTAATGAACTTCACAAAAGATAATCGGGACGTAAGCCCAGGAACCGATGGCGGGAGTGTTACTCAAAGTCCCTTATCGTCGTGTTACTCTGAGATACTTGCCCGTGCTGCCCAAGCAAACAAACCCCACATCGCGGATGACGTCGCGAAGTAGGTATGAAGTCAGTCACATGCACGCCCATTGTGGAAACAAAGGAAAGGAGATAGGTAGGGTAAGGACCTTCCACTGCTACGGAACTTCTTTTTCTTTTACAAACTTTTCCGATGATCTCCAAACTGATGGATATAAAAATTCTTCTATTAATCACTACGAAGCAATGCTCCATGTCGAGTGGCATCTAAATCCACATTGAATTCCAATCCAGACCGCCGTTGGGTAAACTACATTGCTAACATAGCCTTGGTGTTGAACAGTACTTTTCATGTTCCTTCTACCATATTAAAGTCTAATGCTAGTCTTCCTCGTCCTCCTTTACTGGCTCTTCTGGTGCCTTTGTTTCTGTATCCTCGTCTGCTTTCTCGTCCATCTTCTCGCCCGTGTCCTGAGATTGTGCTGGCGCACCCACAGCCTGATCAATTGCGTTCTCTTTGCTTGGAGGCTCGTCTAGTGCGAGCTCGCCGCGGAGCTCGGGTAGAAACCGATCTATACGTTTCCAGGTTTCTGACCAGAGTTTCTCCTTTGAGGGGTCTTTGTGCGGTGAAACAAGGTACCCACTACTGGACATGAATAACAACACATTTTTGAGGTTCTCACGAACCGCCTCCTCCTGCCATTGGTCAGTATTTTCTCAATCAATGCTGTTTGTTGGGTAACTCACGAGACTATCGCCCTGGCCACTGTTCATAAGACGATCCATGATTTCAAGGATCTTGATCCATAAATCCAGCATTCCGTCCCACTCAGATAGCAGTACCATATACTGGAGAAAAACCTTGCAAAGAAGAGATGCAGACTGCACTCTCATCTCGCTCATTCCATCCCGGTCTGACAGAAACACCTCGGGCTTGAGAAGCTGTATTATCAGTGGAAAGAGCACCTTTCCGAAAATGGCAGTCCACTCTTTGGGGTCACTGCAGGTCAATTCTGGAGATAAGAGCGACCGTTGGAGGGCAGAGAAAGCAAGCTGCCGTACATCCCTGCAGGGGTTTGCGCATTGCGTGGTCAAGGCCTGAAAGATGGGCAGCCAGTAGGCAGACCAAGCTGTAGAATGGTTAGACCTTTACGTTGATAATCTCTCATGGGATAAACAAACCTTCGCTGCTTTCGAGTTGAGACTGCTGCATGAGGTGAGGAATTCTGTCTGTCATATTGTAAAGCATGTTGACTGCTTTCGACCCTCTGCTAACCGTCTCTGCCATGCTGCGAGTAACGTTTAGCTAAATTAGGACCGGAAGACACACTTGTTGGTACGTACCGCTTCTTATCTTGCTTGGGAGGACTAGTCTTTTGAGCCCGTGGACTTCGAGGTTGCACATTGGGTTGCCGTGGGCTAGCAGCAGAAGCGAAATCATTCAAGAGCGAAATCGCCGCTTCATAGTTGTCAGCCATGATGGCCGGAGGTGTTCCAGTGGTTCCTTTTTCCAAAATTTCGAACACCAATGCCGCCGCCTCAGGGCGGTGGGCCAAAGTACGCAGAATGGCCCAAAAGTCGGGAGACGTCATTATTTCGCGTCGTAAGGGGCCGGATTCTTCAATGCAAAGTGAGAGACCCTGCAGCACTAGATCCGAGTTCTTGCCTAGAGCCTCCTGTGGCAGGGTTGAAATTGTGTGAAGTAAAAACGGAACGTTGACGAAATCGTGTTCCTGGACAAAGTTAGCATCGATTCCCATCTTGGTTGTTACAGAACTGACATAGCCAATATTAAGCAGCTTCAAAGCGTAGAACGAAGCACGGGAAACGGTAACAGCGTGGTAGCGTGCTGGATCGCGAAGAACGCCTTGAAGCGTGTCGAAGACGATTTTACCCATGCTTTCGATTGACTCGGCATCTCGCGATGCCAAGAGTGTGCAAAACTCCAAGATGTACGCTACACTCGGATCGTACTCCAAGTGTCCCGGTGGTCGGGTGTGCCCATTTGTAGAGGATGCTGGCATACTCTCGTGCTTGACACTGATCACTGTTGTGTTTGAATCCTCAGGCAGTTGATCGACAAGTGTTTCAACGACAACCTTTGCTACGGACGGTTTCAGATCACTTGCAAGAGGTTAGTTCCGAGTTGGCAGAAGTCCAAAAGGAAAAGAAGAAAAAAAGAAAAAAAGAAAACGACTCACGCGATGTTCTCAAATACAGCAGCCATTTTGCACTGCTTAATGCAATCGATAGTGCAGAGCGTGCTCTCAAGTTCCTCGTCGGATGGCTCAGGGGGGTCGTCCGCAGCGTAACTTGAGATGTACGAAGTAAATGCCGAAAAGAACCCAGTGTCTGCGTTTCGTGCTCCGCGGTCAATGATTTGCGATGGCGTCTGAAGAGGAATGGGAGGTAGTGGTAAGCTTGGTAAATTGCTTGGCGAAAACGATGAGATGAGCGAGTTATTAAAGAGATTAAGCCATATGCGAATCATCTACTCGTGTTAGTAGGGCATCGGGTGACGAAACAAGAAAACATACATATTTCCAACTTCTATGGATCAATTCTTCACTGCCAGTGACAACACGGAAGAGCACAAGCGTTGCTAGCTGGGCTCTTAGGTCTCGCCCGAGTTTGACAGCAAGCTCGCTAACCATGACACTGCCATCGCCAGCTTGGACCTCGGTGTTCAAAGAAGTGTTGAACTGTGAATCAGCTGCCAAAGTCGACATATGGCTAAGACAGTAAACAATCTGATCAAGCGCCTCTGAGTTCTTGTATTTTGTGGCAATTCGAGCACATTCGTGAAAGCCAGTAACGATTCGGGCGAAGACAGCGTCGTCGGTGGCGGACATGAATACATAGGACAATGTGGAAACAATTGGTTTCCACGTTGTTGCAAACATGTCGGCATCATAAATGTTCGTATTGCAGATAACAAGATTGCCAGCTGACTCGGTCTTCAGGAGTAGTTCTCTCCAAGCATAGTCAAAAGCATGCTTGTTATCGTGCTCGTCGGGGAGAATGATTTCGTTCGATTTGATCGACTGGTAGATGGTTTGCAGATACTCGGGCGCGAAGTTCTGGCCGTTGTTAGTTCCCCTCAAATTCCTAGCAAAATCCTCCAGCGTCATGCGTTTCTTCGCGTCCAAGTTAGGGTTGTGCTGGTCGGTGTTCAACAAGATGATGGCATACGTCAAAATGTATACCGCATCTTTGTCTGCAACTTCGCCAGTTGTATCATTGGAACAATACTTTTCGGAGAAAGATTCCACGATCGTGGCGATCAGAGGCGCTTCTCCGGGCAGTCGGAAGGATTCCAGGAATTGACGCAAAGCTTCATCCACGCGCTTGCCGGAGAAGTCAAAGAGGTTTAAGAATGCCTCTAGTATTGCTTCGTTGCCTCTCTTAGAGATGAAATCACCAAGGACTTTCTTATTGACACGGGAGGTGCCTTTAAGAAAGTTGGCAACCGCCACAGGGTCTGTTGCATCTTTGATGATGCCCTGCGCTTCCAGGTATCCCAAGCCCGCCTTGGGCTTTTCATTGAACTTGCTCGCGCCCTTTATGATGATCTTCTTCTTCCGTCGCTGCTCTCTCAGGGTTGCTGGGTCTGGAAAGCCTTCAGAGATGGGGTTCTGCTCAAGACGCTCATCAATAAATTGGATGTACCGAAGTAGCGCATCAAGGCAGAGTGGCGGCACACTTGTGGTGCTCCATGTTGCAGAATCGGGGAGAGCGTTCCTGGAGAGTAGACCAATCATGTCTTCACAAAGATCAGCCCTGTCGACATCGCAATCATAGTTGATAAAGAGCTCAGCCATGAACGTTGGCATTCTCGACAAAACTCCAATACTTTCCACCATCGCCTGACGAGCATCTGGTTTCCGGGCGCCCCCTTCCAGACCAAGTTTCTGTCGATCCTTGACCGGGACTGGAGTCGACCTTCCGCTACTAGGCTGTGACGATTGTGACGGTTTCACAAGTTTCGGGGTTTGCGGAATACCTGCATAGAGGGATGGGTCGATGCCGGGCTCGCGGGGAATCTCAACTTTTGGGTGCAGGCAAGCAACCAGATATGACAGAAACAACTCCTGTTGAAGCTTCAGTACTCCACGGCACGTTGCTAGGAGCGTCCCGGCAACAATGAGAGATTCTTCAAGGATGGCCATGTTGTCTGACCTAACCAACTGGAACAGATAGCAACATAAGCGGTCCTCTGCTATGCCTGCCAAAGCAGGATGTCGAGAGATGAAGGGGCCCGCAACCTCCAGAGCAACATGTATGATTCGCAATGCCATGACTCTCATCGTGTCTGTATGTTGTCGGTCTTGAGGATCCAAAAAGTTTACCAGTACCCGCAACAACTCACGAACGGAAGGTAAAGAATAAGGTCTGAGATCGACAGATTCCGTTTCCTCAGATGGGTCGCTAGTGGTTGCCATGGCTGTTTCGGAAGTGGCTATGGTATCTCTACTGCTTCGCTCGGGGTCTGGAGTTGATGAGCCAGGGACCTCCAGGCTTACCGATTCAGTAGTCAGACCGTCCGCTTCGGGGGTAGGATTTTCCATCCTAACACCGTTGAGATTGTCGTCGGTCTGTTGATCCTGGACATTGCCGTCTTCGCCAACCTCGACGTCAAGATGCTTGACATCCTCAAAAATAATCTGACACATTTTTACCAAGGAAGCTTCAGCGGTGCGGCGCAAGACAGGGGAAAAACGTGGTTGAGAACAGATAGCAAGGCCACGGCCCATCATATCGCAAACGCTCTCATCACTAAGAATATCTCCTCCTGGCCCCGACATCATGTCTTCCATAAGGTTAAGAATCATCAAAAGAACAACCTCGACTTGGCCCGAGTCACTGATATCGAATTGACAATGTGTGACAGCAGCGGAAAGGGACTGCATAGCTAATGCGAATCGTGGCGACTCTGGGGAGATGAACCCGTAAGCTAGGAACTTTCTCAATGCGCCCAGAGCAAGAATTGTAATTGGAGCGGCGGTGCCCTTGGTCTGGATGACATGGAGGAAGGGAGCCAGAATCGCCGGGGCATCAAAAGACCGAATATCTAGAAACCAAAAGGTTAGCCATCATAATCTACACCCTGAGAATTGCGGACCAATTGGCCTACCGTACCTTTGACACCAGCAAGCTCATGCCTCAATTTTCCGAAGCCAGCAATCATGGGGTTGTCTTGCATGCTTTTCCCCCTTTGCCCACGTAAACCCCAACGATTGGTAAGGCCGTCATGAGAGCCGTCGCCGCTAATGCTGCCCGCCGGGCTTTTACTGCGCTCGCGCGGTGAAGGGCTTGGGGGTCCCAGCTGGAGAGGATTGGGACTCCCACCTAGAATGGCTGAGACGGATGAGTGAGGTGAGCGCGCATGCTTTTGGATAGCAGAAGTTATGGAGATGCACTCCGATATGACCAAGGACAAGGGGTCAACTGCAACAGAGACAGGCCGACTTCGGTATTGCATGCGCGCAGGAAGCGCACGGTTCTCGAAACTCGAGACACCAGATGGCCTAGAGCTCTCCATATTCAATGGCGGGTGTTCATCGCGACTCATTGTATTACAAGGCTGAGGTCGTTGTTGGTTTTGCGATCGTTCGGCTCATTCAGGTTCGGGGGCGGATAGGGAGGAATCGAATGTGTGAGGGCAATGTTTAGGTGCCCGCTGGGAGAATTAGGAAATGATGAATGACATGGACTACAGCGGCACGTCTCGGTCGAAGGCTTCTAGCAATAGCTAGCAATTTGTCTGCCAGGAAGTTGTGGCAGAGGCTGGATGATGGATAAAGTCGCTACGTAGCGTAGGTTGGTAGGTACGGCTAGCTAAGGTAAGGTACCACTTCCCGACCAAGATCCATCCCGCCCCAGAAGCTGCGTGCTGTCCTCCAGGTGTCCAGGTGTCGTCCAGGACCTGCGCTGATTGGCTAGCTGTCATTATTCATCCACGACCCCCTTGAACAAACATTGCGCCAGAAAAGAGAGAACTATTGCCTGCTGATTGTTATTGGATCACAATCAGAAATAAAGAATTTGGTTTGAAATAAAATTAAACACTTTGCGCTTCAAAAACTGTAATAATGAAATGTGCCAGAATTGTCCATACTGGTCTTTTGCTGACTGGACAAACCTACAGTGACCGGTGGTTTCTTACATCGGCGATGGAGAAAACAGAGTATACGCAGCCTGATTGCATCTAATCACATTACTTTCGTGTCCATTTGACCTGGCAATCGCCAGTATCGACGTTATTGTGACAAGGGAATAATATTTTCTCGTCTTGATGTTGGTGAAACAGCCCCCTTTCCCATCCAAACGCCAGCTACATGCAAATACCAGCGGTCACTATCGACTACTATTTTAAATGTAGCTTAGTGATATTTACCCGCTTTGGTGGTCAAAGACTCCGGTGACATACAGTTTATCATACATCAAGGTCAAGCAATCGCATTACCAGGCTTCTGGACGGCCTCTTGGCCTGCTTTGGGCACATCCTTCGCGACTTCATGAGCTTGCTTACCCTCCTGCTTTACAGCCCGAGGTGTGTCTTCGCCCTGTGCTGCATTACCAGCACCATTGTTGATCTGTTTACCTGGCCCAGATTGTTCTTTGTGAGGTTGGGCTAAGCCGTCCCGGCTGGGAGCTCTGGGTGCGTCGTTGACAGGCTTTGGCTGCGCTGCCAAGTTTTGCATTTCTTGCTTGTCTTTTTCCCACTCATTTCTAGTATCACTGTACTCTTCTTTGATCTTTTGCTGGTTCTTCTTCTTTTCTTCTTCTTGCTTCTCGCGGGCAAGTCGTTCTCGCTCCATTTCCTGTACCATGAGTCAGATTGCAGAACGTAGACCAAAAGATTGGAAAGCACGAACCTCCATGTGACGAATATCATCCACACTAGGCTCATACAAATGCCAGATGGTATAATGAGGTAGACCAATGACCGAATACCCCATTCTCTTTGACATCTGTTCAGATCCTGTCAGTCGTGAACCAACACGATGGGGCTAAGAACTTTTACCTTGCCGAAGCCTTCTGTCTCAGCATGTTTTTCGAAACTGAAAGCTGGGAAGTGAACCCCAGACCGGAAGACCTTGGCCTTGGCCAAGATGCTGACACCCCCAACACCATCAATCTCCATTTCCATGTCTGGATCGCCGAACGGATCACGGAGATACGCCAAGTGAGGTCTCCATGTGGCATATTCAGCATAACCCTCGACAATCACAGCATCTTCGTCTAGAGTGTCGGCGAGAGCGAGAGCCGTTTCAGACTCCTGCCATGAGTTCAAGTCATAAGGCTGTTCACCGCCAAGCCAGTCGGGCAAGGGTCGCCAGACATCTGATTCCCAGTCAGTATTCAAAAGATAGTTTGCAGCAAGTGTCGATCCAAAACTCACTTGGGACAATGACATCCTTGTTATGGCGCATAAGGTCTTCCAAGATAGTGAAGGGGGCGGTCTCTACGTCAACGTCGCGCCAATAAACCCATGAATGATAGGGTCTCAGGGCCGCACTCAAAAGCCAATTTCGAGCCTGTGCCATCAGCTTTCGTCGACTGGCCTGGGCGGCAAATCCGTGACGGCTTTCGACGTCTTGGTTGACCTTCTGGCCAAAATCCTTCTCGATGATAGAGATCTCGCCATAAGGCTGCTTAGGATCCTCGTCGGCTTGAATGGCCTCTAGGCTCTCAGTGAGAACTTTGAGGGTATTATCCTTCGAGTCGGAGACGAGAAATGCGAGATCGATCAGATGGTGCGGGTATGTCAGATTACGCATGTGAGAAAAGAACATGCCCAGGTGCGCTTCAGCATCACGAAGCGGTACACATAGCAGAATGCGCTCTTCGCGTTCCCAGCCACGAGCAGTACCCTGCACGGTAGTCAAATCGTAATATCGAACCGTCTCGAGCTCGGGAGTCCCAGTCGTAGAAAGGAGACCAAAAGAAACCAAGGATGCGACGGAGCTGGAAGGCCAGAGCCAAAGACTAATAACGAATAGGAGTGCTGCGCAAACACCCAGGCGGGTGAGAAGCTTGTTGCGACGCCGTTGTGCGGGTGTCAAGGTGCGCGGCTGAAATCTAGCCAAGAGGTTCTGTTAGCATCATGAGTTGTCATGAATTTACGACTTTCGACAACGAAAGGTACGGGTTCGGAAAGTCATACTTGTGCGGTGAGATGTCGAAGGTATTGCCGCGCGGGTAGCCATTTGAAAAGGCGGCGGCGTGGTGCCGGGGCATCATCTTTGGTATCGAAGTTGCGGTTGCACGATGAGAACGGAAGCAAAAGCCAGCGAACAGTTGAAGTTGATGGGAATCGCTAGGTAGAGTCCCACTGCCACTGCCAGCAGGAGGCTAGGGGGTGTTGACGTCTAAGCTTTATGGTACAAAAAAAGAAACAGCCTTGCAGTGAGCATAAATGGCAGAAGCTAGCTCGCTTATTCTGTCATGTACGTATGGTCGCAGCAGTCAGGGCGGGTTTGAGTGAGCGTTGAAATGCATGTGTTCAATTACCCTCCCCTTCAGGCTCGTCAAGGCAAGGGGTCGGATAGGTAGTCACTCTTGATTGGTCTTTCGTGCCCGGCTCGTTCCAGACTTGACCTTTTTGGGTAGTAACACGACGGTCCACACTTCCATCGTAAGGGTCTAAGAATAGGAACGAACTTCAAGCCTAGGGGTAACGTATCAGAAAAGGTGACCTCTGAAAGTTTTGGGTGACATCCGTTCAAAAAAGAGTACGAGCTGACCGAAGGACACTCATGGTCAAAGTTGGCAGAAACAATGAGCCTTTCTCCTGATGTAATGAAGCAAGGAATGGCCCGAGCACTGAGATGACAGGCGCTAACGCAGATAATCAAGGCTTCCATGGTACCTAGAGGTAGGTACCCAAGGTCACGAAGTATCAGATATACCTAGCGCAACCAGTTAGTGGTTTCTCTTCAAGAGGCCGAGTATAGGTAGTCAGCAACTGCCCCTTTGCGTATCGCTTGAACGTCCCTGCTTGCGCCAGACATGTTCAGGATCACTCGGCGACGTCAGAAAACATGCGATCACATTCACGTCATACAGAATCTTGATACGTTTGTACGAAAACTTCATTTTGTATTTCTAGTTTTGGCATGATAACTAATAGACCGAAGCTAACTTACTGTTGTTGAACGCCGTGTCATCAATAAGCCCTACATCTGCGAATCTGTCTCCATTAGCCACTGGTCATTGTCAAGGCTACTGATGGACGAAGATCATGCAAGATGCAAAGGAGTATGCGATAGTTCAGACAAGCCGGTATACTCAGTCATCTCGACCGGCCCTGGATACTAGCAGCCCAGAACGGACTACTAGCGGCCCGGACACTGGAGTCTTCATAACACTCGTGAGAGAAACTCCACAACCCATCATCGAGCCTCAAAGAACCCTAAGGTGCGGGAGAGTGACTTGGTCAAGAAGAAGTCGTTGAATGGATAGAACTTGTGTCATCATGCAATACAACTCCTTTGACCTTGCAGCTTCGCATTAGACTTACCACAAGAGTTGGTTGAAATATTTCATCAAGACGTATTGCGGTAAAGTAGGTAATCTGCTTGTTTCCTGGTCAGTTCCTAGAACAGAAAAAAAGTTTTTGAAGTATTGGAAATGAGGGTATAAATGTGTATCAGAGATCTTGGTTTGGTATAATGGAGTCATCACATTGGTTCAGTAGCAGAACTGAATGAAAAGGTTTCTCATCATCGACATTGGGGTGTGGGGGGTTGTGGTGGGGGGAGAATTTTTACTAACCTGTTCGCTGTTTAATATGGCAAAACTGTTTTGGAGTAGCAAAAGCGCCTGTTTCCTTTGAGATGTTAGCGCAAATCCAAGCACTCATGCGAAGATGGATGGTAAAGATGAATCAAGGGCAGTTGCTCAGATGGTAGTGCATGTTGTTCAATCGCTCAGGTGTCGCGGGAACAGTGGTGTGAAGGATCATCATTGCGCGTAGACAGAAACGCGGCGGCGCATAACGTACCTGATGAAAACGGCATCACCCGAAGACTAGTCAACAATTCCAGAAAAGGCTACCAACAGCATAGAATAAATCGACCAAATTGCAGTCGTTTTTGCTTGTCTGGAGGAGCTTCTTGGAGAGGATAATCTTCGAGGGTGATGAAGAAGAAAGAGTTTTTTGTCTGAAATCGAGGTCTGCGAGAAAATTTGAAGTAGAGCGGATGGAGTCGAGGATGACTAATAGCAGTAGCGCCCCGTTTGATGCATTAGTAAATTCCCATCCACTCTTAGTAAAAATCCATGCTCTTCAGGTTAATGAGAAAAGGTATAGAAAAGGCTGACTCTCAAAATGGCTGACCGACGACGTATCAACGGCCCAGGAGGCAGCACCGTCCCTCCTGTTTTCGAGGCTGATGAAATCACCGCCTCAAGCCGTACCCGCGCGGCAAATGGCATTAGGGCACAATGTGAGTTGATCCAACTCATGTTCAGATCAACCGTGAACCAAATGACTTACAGTTGACTAGATCTCAAAACTGGAATTACACCTTCTGCCTCTGGCTCAGCATATCTCGAAGTCGAATCGCAGGATGGATCTGGCAGCAAAGGAATGAAACTCACATGCACTGTTCATGGGCCTAGGTCTTTACCTCGATCAGCGCCCTTTTCACCTCACATGGTCCTCTCTACACATGTTAAGTACGCACCTTTCGCAACGCGCCAACGGCGAGGCTATCTCCGCGACTCAAGCGAACGTGATTTGAGCACGCATCTCGAGGCAGCTCTGCGTGGTGCTATCATTGCAGATCGGTGGCCCAAGAGTGGTGTCGACGTGATCGTCACTGTCGTTGAAGGAGACCAGGCTAGGCAAGTAGCTGTTGAACAAGGAAGCGAGGAATGGGACATGATGAATGTCCTCAGTGGCTGCATTACAGTAGCGGCAGCTGCTCTTGCTGATGCGGGTATCGATTGTGTCGATACGGTCTCGGGAGGTGTTGCAGCGCTTGTGCCTGGGCAAGACAACGATGAACCCGTCATGGTGCTTGATCCAGTCCCTTCAGAGCACCCCCAGATCCTTGCGGCTTGTTGCGTGGCGTACCTTCCTGCACGAGACGAGATCACAAACCTTTGGCTCAAAGGAAGCTTGTCGTCGTCAGACTCAAATCTCCAACGAGGCCTTGTTGCTCGAGCCGTACATGCAAGCAAGGGTGCCAACCTCGCGGTGGCCACATCACTCAGCGAGTCAGTTCTCGCGGGTTGATAGAAAAAGTGAGCTACTTATGATACACCATTGCAGTTGAAACAGCACGGAGCGGTAGGAGAATGGGATTTAAGAGAGCATACACTTTCTGACGAAGTGTCGTCCGTGTATAGAGCCTGAATATAATACCTAAAGTAATATCTGACGTCGAATCAGATCTCAGCTAATAGCAGTTGTGAAAGAAAAATATCGTCATGGTATTCGTACTTTCCCGATACAGTTTCTAACTCATGCGCTCTAGAACCTTTACATCACACGTATTCTCTGAGCCTGATAATCCTGGACAGGAGTTGACTGTTAGTGTTTGTTGCGTACGGGACCCCCCACTTTCCGTAGTTACCGGGGTCCGTTGCATGACCCCACTACAAGTCTGAGGAAGGTACTTCTTTGCGTTGAAATGACACTGTGCCCATGATGGGGCCGACGTGGACGGTGCGGCGGGTCCTCTAAAGCGCGCTAATGCTCGTGAGGTCCACAACTGTGCTAGGTTGCCCGGTCTTTTACTCCGCCGGGCTTCCACAGAGGACAAAATCATTTAGTCACCTCACTCATGCAAGCCTCGACCAGCCATTCCTACTCCGCAAGACCAAGGCGTGACTCCACCTTTAACTTTACTGCACCTATGTACCTCCCGTTGAGGTCAACATGGAAGCCTCCCATCCACTATCGATACGTTAGTTCCTACCTTCCTACCTTCCCTTAGTGTTCGGTGCCTGGTCGCATCAACATCACGGCCAGACCTACAAACCACCATTAGTGACAGGACGCTTTACCACAATGTCCTCTACCAAAATCGGCAGCATCTCGCCATCGTAGTTAAGCTCACTAGCCGACTTGTGCGACCCACGTCTTTGACCATCACGTTTCCTTCTCTGTCGCCTCCGACGATTTCGCGTTCGATAGGGTCAAACAAAACTTGACTTGAACATTACAACGGACGAGAATACAGCCACCTTATGTGAACTCAGAGTGCCCCTTAGGCCATGCCTGAAGAAGTCATATCCGCAGCATCCCCCCTTACGGCCTTTACAAGCACAGCTGGGAATACGACAAGCGTGCTTGGTTCGTGGTACATTCCTGCAGCCTGGACACGCTATGCACCTATATTAGATGACCTTGCTCGGGCTGGTCCGCGATTTGTTAAGAGGCTTGGTTCTTTGATATCCCTCCCCGATCACCTCGAAACGACTTCCAACACAGACACTTCAAGTTACTTACCGGCGGCAGCTGGTGCTAGCGCCATACTTGCCGAGGCTGGTCCAACTATACAAAACATCATGGAACCTGTCTTGGGGACCGGTGGGTTAGAGACAGCCGGCACTGATACAGCGGCCACCATGCCCATGGGAGGACGTGTGTCTGTCGACAGTGCCCGTAGTTTGGGCAGTGTCTTTGGCTATGCCACAAGCAAGTGGGCTTTGTGTTGCATTGCCATGGCCGTCATCTTGAACCGAACACATATATTCGCTGCTACTCGTCGGAGACTGAGACTCCGATGGCCGACGAGACTGTTGCTGCGAGCTGTTCCTATCGCTTTGCTCGTCATCCAGGCGCGCCAGTTGCTCCAATCTATTCAATGTCAGACCTCATCCGACTTTGCCGAATTACGATGGGGCAACGCGAGTAAGAGCTCCGATCTCATGTTCGCGCATAAGAATCCCTTCCTTAATTCCCTGTGCTCTGTCCTACTGTTCTCCGCTTCCGATGAGGAGTCTTGCATGGCTCTGCGTATGATACCTTCGGATGCATCTGGCTCTGCTCGTAATTTAGCTGGATCCCTGTCTCTTCTTTGGCCTCTGTTCGGAACGTTATGTCTGAGCCAGTTCCTCGAGACTGTCTCGTGTGCTGTGCAGGGTCGTCCAGTAGCCCCGGAGACAGGCATGACACTTTTTGAACAATCGCTCGCTTTCGCCGAGGCCGACGCTGCTATCAGCAATCAGCTTGGCTGGAACTTATTCACCAAGACTAGTTCAGTAGGCACTCCAGCGTCTGGGCTCGGGAACGCTATAGCTTTGACTCGATCCATGGTGCTCAAGAGGGTGAACACCTCGCCGGAGGTGCTGCTTGTGGCCTTCCTATCCTCAATGACGCATATAACGAGCCACGTTTTAGGGATCTTCAACTTACAAGCCAAGTATCGTTTGATCAGCACTGGGTTTTGGGGTCTCTGCTTCATGGCTAGCATTGTGTGGGCAGCTATATCCTTTGATCTCGATCATCCATCTTCCCAGAGCCTGCTACGATTTCCGACCGTTTGCATTATTGGTTTCGTACCCCATGTTCTCGTTCTACTCGGCATCGGCGTTTGCCTGCTTATATATGGATTAGCTTTGTTGCTTTCGACTTTGTCCCCGCCTTCGACGTCGGATATGGCGTCCATGTCTTTTCGTCAACGTCTGATTCATGCCCATGAAAATATGCAAGCGAACGTCTCCCTCTCGTCAATCCGAATTACTCGAGAAATGGACTTCTACACGGCTTTACTTCGCACCGGATTCGGTGCCATAACTATGGCCAGTGAAGCAGTTTATTTGAACGAGGATAAAGGAGTCAGTCTCAAAAGACGCACATGGTTGGAAGAGGAGCGATTTAAAGAGGCTGAAGAACTGCAAAGGAAGCTAATTGTTGGTGGCTTGCCCGATTCACGATATGATCAGATCGGCGCAATCGGTCTGATTCCTGTAAAGGGAGGGCCAACAATTGCTTCCAATGGATACGCCCGCGAACGCGCTGCTCAGAAGATTCCAAAAGGTCGCGGTGAGCGTAACCTTCGCGCGGGCATTGGGGCGTCTGAAAGGAGTTCGCGCTGGCTCATGGCTCTTGACTTCCTGCTGAGCATCAACAAGCTTGTTGCAAGGATTGGCGCCAAGTCGCTACTATGGTGTCTTGCGGTCCTTCGAATTAGATATCAGCCCGCCTGGCTACTATGGCTTGCGCAGCACCGAAAAATCACGGAAACCAAAGCAAAGAGCAAAAGCAAAGGCTCAACCCAGGGCCAAACGCTACCTAGTGGACCATCTTTATATAGCGACGGATCCATTCCGAAGGAGACTTCATCTGACATAGAGGCAGAATTCAGGCGTATACGCAGTGTTCAGGACGAGGAGAGTTTTGACAAAGAGTTGTACAAATACTGGGTCAAGAACGGATGGTGGGGTTCCACTGATACAAGCGGTGATTTCGAGCCACTTTCGGACGACGACTTTGATACCACAAGCGTAATCTCACTGTCGACGACTGACGATGGATTCGATGACTATCAGAATTGGGAATCGGATGATGAGAACGACGATGGTCAACGAACACCCACCCAGCGGTCTCCCCAAATAAGCCGTGAGAGTACCCCTTTTCAGGACACGCCCATGCAGATATCCGACCTAGCACGTCTTCTTCACCCCACGAATCCCGAAGAGCGCGAGGAGGCCTTGACATTGTCCGCCCATCTTCAAAGCGATGGCATCATGACACGGGCCAAATACAAGCGAATGGAGCAGCTACAACGCACTCGCGTCCTCACAGCACCGGGACCCAGTCTATTGCAGCCGAGAGTTGACATTGCACAGCCGAGCCGTCATAATAAATTAGACTTGGATGAAGAGGAGCGTCTCTTGGAACAGCTGTTGTTGTCACGACGGCAGGCTTCAGCAGCACGATATGCGGAGACGTCGTGGGAGGACGGAGGATCGGGGCTCGGTAGCGGAGGGCCACAATGCGTGGTATGTCAAAGCTCACCCAGAACAATCATTGTCTGGCCTTGTCGCTGTTTGAGTCTGTGCGATGATTGTCGCGTCTCTCTTGCTATGAACAACTTTGATAAGTGCGTTTGCTGCCGTCGCGAGGTCGTCAGCTTCAGTCGTGTGTTTGTTCCTTAGGCTTTTACACATGCATACGACATGACCGCCGAGGACATACGAGATGAAATTATTAAGTCGTTTTGTGGGAGCTTAGACTAGTGTTTGGGCTACTTGGTTTTGGCACCCGAGGTCACCGTGGGACAATTTTTTTGCTACTCAGCAGACGAGGTTTTTGGTCATTCTTGAGTTGTAAGCATATTTGTATCACAATCATGGAGTTTTCAGTCGCAGATGAAGAAGCAACCATCTGCTTAGGACACGTTGTCTCAGCATTTAGTATATTACAACATTTTACATAGCTGCCCATTCAATACTAAAGGTTCTCATCTTGTGATCATGAACCGACTCAGCTATCCGTGGCTGCTGTGCTCCGATGAGGTACGCCTTCTTCACAGCTGTAGCGAGTCGGCCTCCTGCTACGATATCCAACACAGGAATCTCTTCATCCCACTCGTATTGGTTTGCCATGAAATGAGCGTGGAATCGGAGAGGATCGCCAGGATAAACGCTGTACTTGGCACCAAACCGTAGGCCGGGTGTCATATAGTAACCAGAAGTGAGAAGGAAGCCACACAGTGGACCTTGTGCTGGGTTAGTGGCTCGATAAATTCGTTCAAACTCGGATGAAACTAAAGGCCCACTGGACGTTGGGGTGACGCCCATAGATTTGATAGCAGATTCCTGTTGATGTATATTCGGTTCAGGCGTGTCACTTGCAAAGATGGCACCCTCGTCTGTATTGCTAGGGGGTGCACGCTGGCGAGCCTTTCCATGCTTTTCAGCCAATTCGGCAGCCCTCTTGGCATTCTTTTCAGCAAAAACGTGTTGCGCTGTCTGCTTTCTTGTTTTAAGCGAATCAAGATACAGCCTTCTTGCTTCCGTACTGGGATTCTGGAGCACGGCTTGATGAGCAGCTACGTCGTCTACTAGATAGGCCACCCTCTTCTGTAACAGCACTTCAACTTCTTCCGGGCGGAGTTCGATGGGCAACCCAAGAAAGATATTCTGAGTTGGTTGTTGAGGCGCCGTTCCAGTGAGACTACCATTGATATTCTCGCCCCGACGCAAGAAGCCAGCGGCTTCAGAGTCGAAGACGAGATATCGCCCAGCGATCTTGGATATCCGAACTGAAGGAGACTCCGAAGAAGCCATAGGATCTAGAGAGAATGCAAGTTAGCAAACGCTCAAACTTGAGTTTGCAAGTCAAATTGAGGTAACAGAAGGAACATCATAAGTCGTCTTCGTAATTTTATTGTGTGTCGTCACAGAAAATCAGGGGATTGACAGATTAATAGGTTTATAATCATTGTGTCCAAAATGAGGGGCGGGATAATAAGAGAATGAATATTGTTAGCTTACCTTTTAGATGGTTGTTGTTGATCAGAAGAAAAAAGAGAGGAAAGGTTCGGAGCCTGGAGCCTTTATGAGTGTTGAAAATTTTAGTCAGGTGGGGCCAAGTTGAGGTGATAAGATAAGAGAAGAGAGGATCTTCCACTGCTTTCCCAGGTCATGAACAAGACATTATAGACCCCCAGTCCAAAACAGATTGAACTGTAATTGGACAGAACAGGATATAACTGTTTCACCGTTGTCCTAAAAGTCCAGTGTCTCCTTCTTCGGCTCGTTCGGTTTGGCTGCTTTAGTCGGCTCTTCGTCGTCGCCAATCGGTGGAAGACTGAAGGGTGTTATTACCAGCCCGCTGGAACTGCTTAGCTTGAAAGAGAGGTTCTCTCGGTTCCAGGTACCCTCCAGTCCGCCACCCTTCTCGTGGAATACCGGTAGGCTGTGGGCACGGAGAAGTCCCTGTCCTTTATCCTCACTGCCAGGTTCCCGAACGACTGGACCTTGATGTTGCAAGGGAATTAATTCAAGAACCCCGTCAGATAAAAGCTCCACCCATCGAGTCAATCCTGTCGAGCGTGGAAACAGTGTGACTGGAATCGTCACAAAAGCTGTGACTTGAGCTGGGAACTGGCGCAGGAGTGCCCTCAAACCATGAAGAAACTTGAAAATTTCTTTAGGTTGACTGGCGGCAGAATTGTAAAGTGTAGGCGAGAGAAGACTTGGCACAACAATCCGATGAATGGTGGAAGGGGGTGAGTTTTTGATCTTGGAAGTAACCTCGGTGACAAACTTCTGGAATGGTGTTTGTGTGGGAGAAGCCAAGGGGCCTTCTACTGGCATCGCATGTAAGTGACCCTTGATAGCACTATTCTCAAGACGTTTGGTCAGGTCAAAGCCATGACAAAAGGTGTTTGGTGTCTGGGTAGGGTTTGTTGATCCTTGGGCATCTGAACGACTCGTTAGCACTGACTTGGAGAATGCGTGTAGAATCGTGGGGGACTATACCTCTGGCAGGAATATTTCGTTGTCCGAGTGTCTCATAGCGCCAAGCGATTTTCATCTTGTCCTCAGAGGATGCAGTCGATTTAGTCTTCTTGGAGCTCTCAGGGTTGCCAAGCCCGGGAAGTTCTCTCCTCCAAGCATCACCAAAACCTAAAAGATGTACTTGGTGTCCCTGTACAAGCCCTTCAGCAGCGTAGTATCGCAACAGAACACCGCCGAAATCTGTTGTTCCAGTCTCTTCGATAAGTAAAGAAGTTCCCATGGGCATTCCGGCGTGGCCCGACAAGAGTTGGTCCAGGGATTGTGTGCCTGTAGATGTCGTCAATCGACCATCCAATGGTGACGGTCTTGTTCCTGGAGCAAGAGACTTCTCTTGTCGAGGAATGGGCGAGGAAGCACCCGGAGCTCCAATGACAACATTACGCTTTCGAAATGACATGTTATCTTTCTCTCGATTTTGGGAGTATCTGAAAAAAAAAGAGGAAATATTGAAGATGTTGGAGCTTGCACAGTAGTACATTGGGTACCTAGATTAGTAGGTACTAAGACCTGTGTGTGGCAGCGACCCACCAATTCCATTTAACCCCACCAACTTTTTCCGGGCCGTATCCAAACATTTTCTCTTCCATGCTCGCGACAAACCAACGGCAACTACTACCTACCTAACTAACAGCTGCTGCTGCATTTCACGCTCGCTGGCTGTCTATTGTCCACTAAGAACTAGAAACATTTGCGCAACCCCTTCCTTTCTTACAGTCTAAATCTGTCAAAATGGCCAGCGGAGACGCCACCCTCTTTGAGGAGTCTTTCACCGTGACCGAGTACGATCAGTCCAAGTATGACCGTGTCGCACGCATCTCGTGCACGTCGAGCGACTCACAAACCGTCATGACGCTCGACATCAACATCGAACTCTTTCCCTGTGCTGTTTCCGACTCTTTGCACGTCGTTCTAACCACAACGCTGTCTCTTGATGGAAGTAAGGAGGAAGAGAAGGGCTGGCGGGACGTCGGCAAAGGCGGTGATGCGCCAGCCACGATTGCCGACCTCTACGACTACGTGTGCCATGGCAAGATTTACAAGTTCGAAGAGACATACGACGGAAACACTATGTGCGTTCACAGCCCCGGTATCATGATACCTACCTACACCATACTACAAGCTGAATGTGCTGACTGATCTTCCCCTACAGCAACGCCTACGTATCCTTCGGCGGTCTCCTCATGTCCCTCCAGGGCCCTGTCAAGAAGTTGACTCCCCTGCGCGTCGACAACGTTTACCTTCTTGTTAAGAAATAAAGCGAAGCGCATATGATACATTTATCTAGGCCGTAGCTCATCAACGCCACCGCGGGCTTTTGCATTCCCGCTAGATCTAGGACATGTCAATGATACCCGAACCAAAACCACCGTCTTGCGTCCAACAAATTTTAAAGTGCCTCGATCTCTCCAGTTTCAGATTCATAGTGGACGCCAGTTGCTCTGATGCGGACCTGGAAACGGAATGTCGCGGCGCACTCTCCGTTTGATCTGTTCGATCTCGGGCTCGTTTTCGTCAGTAAGGATGCCATGGCGAATGAAGAAGTCAAGCGTGACAAGGGCGCAGTTTGGTTTGAAGCGTCCCTCAGCAAGGTCTGTTTTGACTTGATCGACATCGCACAGGTCGAACCTTTCAGCTTCGCCGTCTTTTGGTTGAGGGATGACATCGTTGGAGAGCTCGAGATGATAGACCCATTGGCACTCAGGGTAAATAAAGCCACCCTCGCCGACCTGCCCCTCGTCTGTGATATAGATGTATGTGACGTTACCAACAAATTTGGCATTCTGGCGGACAGTGCTTTCAGGAAGACTAGCCTCTTCATCAGCCTCTCGGATAACACATTCGAACGGATCCTCCCCTGTCATTAAACCGCCCGCCACAGTGTTATCTAGCATGCTGGGGAAAGTCGACTTGTTTCGAGCGCGTGTAGGTACCCAAAGACGGACTCCGTAAGGTGAAGTGTCATCCTTGACATAGGCGACCATGTGGACGCCGTAGCGCATTGTACCGATCAAGCCCATTGCTGCTCGCTCCATGCTGAACAGAAGCTCCCCGGTTCGTCCATAAACCGGCCACAGCTCGTTCCGCCAACCACGGAGAAGGGGGAACGTTCCCTTCTGACGCCAATAATCAGCCAGGGCCGCGACACGACGAGTACGCTCCTCTTCTGTTGCCTCCTGGAATAGCGCGACAGTTCTTTCTGCTTCGTCGCATATCATTTTGCCTCTGACATCCTCAGGTACTCGATGGAGTTCTTTGACAACGCGATCCAGGACGTAGCCGATAGGATATACCCCTTGACTATCTTCCCATGTTAGAGTGTACAGACCTGCTTTCATGCTTTTGAAGGCAGCAGAGTCTGTCTCGGCATAAGGAAACCTTGATGTATAAGCTACTGTTGCATCTTAAGAAAATCAATAAACGTGGGCTTGGATTCGTACATATCGACTTCCTCGATAAGATCGATGCTCGTTTTAGCCATCTTGTCAACAGATTATGATTGGTAGTCCCGGTCTAACTTCGTCTCGCTGATGTGATTAAGTGTCAAGCTCCCCTGTGTATAACAAAGTTATCGCCGATTGCGATAGTCAACGTCGAGATGTATATAAGGCTGGAAGTTTTGCGGGTTTTTGTTGTATTGCCCTCCAGTACCTAGTCAGACCCCACGTTTGGTTTCGGTGGGCGTGAACTACTAAGGTAAGGCAAGTTAGTATGGAGCATGTACATGTGCTTGCACGTTTAAGAGACCCATATAAGTGTGAAATTTCTACAGAACAAACAAACCTCCCAACTTCCCAAAGTATCGCTGTATCTACAAATAGACTACTTGCATGCCTGCGGTAACATAGTAGGTAGGTAGGCCTAGTTCTTGAAGTTTCCGATTGGGAAAGTAAACTTGATAATGGTTGAATAATCCTGACCTTACCCTACATGACTTATGAGGTCACTGTTGATCAAGGTGGATTGTGGATTATTAGGGTCCTATTCCACTTCCTTCTAGATTCACCTCGAAACGTACGTCCACCAATCGTTTCACACCACCAGCAAAAGAAAAGAAACGACAAAGGCTAACAAACTCAACACCAGCGCCTGTTATATGGAAGCTCACCGCGACCGAGACTAAGATTACCAGGGAAATCAAATCATTCACATCCCAACTGGAAGTTCTCTCTCAACAACAACATACATCATGTCGAGTCCACTATTCGGTATTGTCCCCGCGGGCCAATCATTGATCACGGAGCCTTCTTCAACCCCCTCCCCTACATCACTACTCTATGCTCTACCTACTTCCAAACCATTTTCTCATATCGTCGTATTCATGCTGCCCGGCATCACACTACCGCCGAATACTGCCGCAGCCATTTATCTTGCTACGGCTGCCGACGTCGCTGCTGCTGCTCAAGCAGGCGTCACACCCAATTTTCGCTTCCTCGGCGGCATCGGCCCAGGAAAAGAGAGTGCCATGTTCAAGGTCAGCGGTGGAGGCGAAGCCAGTGAACTGGTGATTGGAGTATCGGTTGAGCCAGAGGAGTCCGTCGGCCAGCGATTGCAGGAACTTGCTGCCAGCAAATCTGGGAACTCATCAAGCAGCCAGCCTGGTACTGCTGTTTTGGCGCAGCGTATCATTCAAAATGCTTTCAACTTCCTGTCAAGCTTTAGCGGTACCGCAGGACCCGGTGGTGTAGAGGTTGTGCCGCTTAAGGCCTTCGAGAACTGGTGGCGCAAGTTCGAATCAAGAGTCCGAGCAGATCCTAGTTTTCTCGAGAAACAGTCAGATTAGTCTGTGTTCGCTTTGCGACAGGCGAGCAGTGGAAGATGAGAAAGAAACTACTGCGTAATCTAGAGACATCTGCGCAAAGGGTTTATGTGTGGCAGGTTAGGATGTTATTGTTGATTCGTTTTTGGAGCCAAAGTTATGCGGGCGTCATGTTTAGAGCAACTGCGAGAGCCTGCCATCGATTGCAAGCCAAGAAAATATATGAAATATCTCAAAACGAACACTGCAAATAGCCCCTGCTATACCTCTGAGGAAATTGAATGCGGGTGCAATTTTCAAAGCACTGCAATTGCGCCACCTATCTTACAATGTCGACATCAGACAAACTTTCACAACGCTTATCAGATGTTTCGTGGTATATGCGTTCTTTTGAACGCCAAAATAATGCTGCTGCATCAGCTTTGCCAAGCTCCCTAAACGCCAATGATAATTTGAAACAGTCCCCTCTCCAATATGCAATCATTACATCGAACCAGCCCAGCCAGGGCCCATCGATCAAAGGACTATTAATCTTCCTGCACAGGTGTCATGAATGGGCTCTTGGCACGCGTTGGGCTCCCGTTGCGGCTCTTTCGGCCAGCGCTCAACAACGAAGGCGATAGACGTTCTCGACTTTCTGTTCGCACCACAAGCCCAGCACGGTCCATTGCTGAAGGCGGCCGGGTAAGTTCGTCAGCACGGCCTGCAGAAAGACTGGGCGCTGCCAGACCCGATGTTCGCCCCTTTCGTGATCCATTACTACTGCTGTCCGAATGGTCGTTGTCATCCGAGTCGACCTCACCCAACTCAAAATCGGCAAAGTCACCCTCCTCCATAACTCTTTCATATGATGGCCCAGACCGACGACCAAAAATTTTACTGACCAAGGAGGAGCCACGCCCTTGCTTCCCCGAGCGTCTGCGGCGGTTTACCATGCCAAATACTTTCCTCCTCCGCTCAGGTTTACGAAGGAAATAAGCTGCGAGTAGCAGTATGACAATGAAGGCGATGACACCACCAGTGGACTTTCCGGGCTTCTTGAGAATGTCTTCCAGATCATCGTCGTCGTCGTCATTATCACCGGCATGAGGGGGAATAGGCGATGAGCCGGCGTGCTGAAAGTCTTCCGCTACTCCCTTTTCGACGTTGCTCCCAAAGCCAACAGGTAGTTCGGAGCTCGAAGGAGGAACCTGTCCAGCGGCGTAGAGGACGATTTTACCCAACGTCCAACTCAGTTCGATGCCATCAATAGTGTCCACAGGTTTGAAAGGGTCATTAAACGACTTCTCTCCCTCATCCTTGACCGTGTCGTTGGATGCCCCGCCTTCAAGTCCAACTCGGGGAATGCCAATGCCATCGTAAAGCATGTTGATGAGCCACGACGCCTTGAAGCAGGCCAAACGCGCCTCTTCTGCCTTCTTCTCGGGCGATTTCTTGCGTTTATCTAGACCGCTCTCAATGTCCGACCAATTGCGACTGCAATATTCCATGACGTTGTTCTGATACGTTGCCAAGTCGTATGCTTTATGCTTCTTTCCAAAAACGCCATGTGTTGTATGCCAATATTCAGAAACCCCAACAAAGTGGTTGATATCAAAGTCGATGCCAGGCACATGCTGGCCGTTGACAAGACATGGCTGATCTTCACAAGGTTTATCCTTACCCAGAAGAGGATACGTCACAGTCAAGCATTCGTCAAATTTTCCTGTGCCAACCAATATAGTCTTGTCTGATGTCCCTCGGACAAGTTCGCCATCGAGAGTGGTTCGCAAGCCATTGGGCATACAAGGGTCGGGTAATTCATGGGTAGCATCGGTGTTGTAGTGTTCCTGTAGACGTTCTACGTAGCGGCTGCGAGCTTGATTGGCACCAAATCCGAGCCAGGTCGCGGTGAAAACTTTGTACTCGGCAGGGGATCCATCAAGCGTTCGCATGCGCACCAGCTTCAGGTCATCGGCATGTTTTGCAGATTCGGTGGCGTTCGGGGCGAAGGCAATCTGCGCGGATGCGCCACCCATATCCAGGAAACCGTATGTGTGGTGATTTTTGCCGTGGTCGTGTTCCTCAGGATGATCGAAACCACCCAGCAGGTAATTTGCCGCAATCCAGCCGTATAAACCCTCTGTTTCTCCGGATATGACTTGTATATGAGCATTGCAGTCAGGAAGGATGAATTTCGTAGTCGTTTGTAAGTAAGTGCACATCGACTTAAGAAGTGCAGATTGCTGGGGCTTGGGTAGTAGGCGCATACCAGCCGTCGCCATAAGGTACACAGGCGTCTCGGATATCTTGCTGTCGGGAACTTCATCGAGGGCGATGTCGATCAGTTGTTGTAGATGGTCAGGTCCAATCTGAGATGGGTTTTCGGCAAAGCTCGAGACACCAGGATGGATCTTCTTGTTTTCCTTGAGCTTAATCTTGGGGAGCGACTTGAGCTCAACAGCGGATGCCTCCTTGACGGCTTTGGCATGGTTCTTCCATTTGTAAACATATACTCGGGTTCCAGAGGAACCGGCGTCAAGGATCACGCCGTATTGCGCTATGCAGTATAACCATCAGCTAACAGGATCGTGATCAGGAGATGGATACTGACATGATTTACCCATCAGGGCGGACTACTGGGGGGGAGTGCCAATCGTAACGAGCGTGAAGGTAGCTGCCAGGCCGGATAAATTGGATGTGCGATGCCAACCTGTCTCTCGTTATGGTGTGTCGCGATGAATATTGGACGGGGCGTTTCTCCTAGGATCGTTGGGGGATTCGAATCGTAGATTGTACAAATTTCAACGGTGACGGCAGTTTCGGAAAGATTATCGCATTCGATTAAGTCGCGGCTAGGCTCAGGATCAGGTTGTTGGTTGGGGTTAGCAAGTGAAGCGAATGTCGAGCATCGTCCGGATGCGTAAGCGAGTGAAGATTGAGAGATTTGAAACTGGAAACAAGAGTCGTCAAGAAACAGGATTCCAGCGCCAACGATGATAAGGACGGATAATAAAAGAAGGTTAGCGAGAATGGAGAGACAAGGGTCTAAGTGGGTTGAATGCCGTCGAATGGATAACTATCGCGCGCCGCGTGGTACTGTAGGACAGTTGATGATTTGGGGAGGTGGGAATCTGCTATGATAAGGGAGTTGATAAGAGTGGATAGAAGGTCAGTATGGTAAACAATACATCTGTACGAAGCCAGGCAATTAATTGGTCCATAGAACGAACCTCAAGTGGCGCCACAAGTGCATACGCGGCCTACAATAAGTACTGTACAGTATCCGTACCCAAATCCCTTCTACCAGACACATTTATCATGATCCCTAACATGTCACGTGGATACTCACTGACATTCTATTCTTAGACGCCACGATACGATACTGGAGCTTGATACGAAGATGATCTCGAACAGGGATGAGCTGGGAGAGCTCCCACGCATGGACATAGAGGTTAAGGTATCTCAATTATTACATACACCACCAATCTCAAAGTCTCCTGAAAGTCGCTTCTGTTTCGAAACATGGTCAATATGACACTAAATACATTGACCTTCCTGAACATAGGAAACTTTCCTTACCTAGGTAATCCCCTACCAGTATCGTATTGCTCTCGAAGATCAGGGTATTTAGTCTCATATACAGGAATGCGATGCTGCATCCAAATCATAACCATTTGAAGGACTCCGGGCAACAAATGAAGGTCATCGAGAATTGGACTCCAGACCTCCCAATCATGAGCTTGACGAAAACACATCTTTGCGGCGTCTTTTCGCCTCATTGATATGGAGTTCTAGATCGATGATGGTTGCTGCCAGTGCCTTGCTTTCCTCTTCGCTCAACTTTGATGCACTCCTGACCCATCGGGCTTTCTCATCTTGCGTCTTGTTGACTGGGAGCGTGGAGGTCGCAGAAGTGTCTGGTGCGCCTCGTGGTTTGTTGAGAATCGATTGTGTCCCAAAGGCCTCGCCGTTCTCCCCTGGTTCCATCTTTATGCGATAGTGCTGTGGTACCTCCCTGTCTGACAGATTGGGATCGCAAGACGCGCCATCAACGCCGTTGTGTCACCTTTCGAGAGAACCATGAATTGGATGCGACCCCAATGCTTCGTGTCGCTTGGCGAGCCTGCTATGCTGAATCAATGGCTGCCGATTCTCAAACATCGGTCCATGATGATATACTGATGGATGCTGTCGAAACTCTGTGATGGGAGCGGAGATAACAGGCTGCCTTTGACGCTGGCTCTTCGTTCCTCTGGTTTTGAATTGTGCCCGCAAATCCGACATTTTGCGCGCCCCCATACTCTTCAGTCTTTTCTGCTTCTGCTTACTCGCTTCCTTCGTGATAAGCGCAACTATCGCTTCGGGCTTATCAAAGGATCTAATGAAGTGTCTTGAAAAGCTATTGCTAAAGACCGATGATGACGACGACTGGACCGCCGCTCCTAGTGCCAGCTGGGTTTGCGCTCCTAATCTATCGCTGTAGCTCTGCCGCATGTTAACGTTTGAAGAGACAGGAGAATGAATATATGTCGACAATAAAGCTCAATGACGCCGAAACCAATCTTGATTTATACCACCTCCTCTTGTTTGGCCATTGACGGCAACAAAAGGAACATATGCTGTGTTATTGATACACGCTTCTTTGAACCCGGCGAGTTGGGTTGAACAAAGCAAGAATGGTTTAAAGTCAACTCATTGTTTAAAGATGGATTTGCCTTGTTCACGGTTAAGTCTTTGATATCCTTAATGGCTGTTTCGGAGACTGTCAATTGTTAAAGAAATACACAACGTGATTGTTAAGTAGAACAAAGCCTAACAAACGTCTCTACTACCCCTTTACATGTGTCTTGTTGGAACATCCAAGGTTGGTGCGTTGTTCGCCTGGCTGACTTTGATACCAGATGTCAAACCGACACCGGCCAAGCTACCACGATGGTTGATGAAACTGGGAGCAAAACTGTTCGGTGGCTGCCTCGCTCCACCGAACCCTGATATAGATGCGCCTGTCAGAGTCGGCAGAATTGGGCCTTGCTGCGACGTTGATCCGCCGATGCCTGCTCGTCGAAGTCCGCCGATAGGTGCCCCAGTGGTGTCCCCTTTTCCATGTCAGATTTGTTCAACTAGGTTGGTATAGAACTCACGATGAATCGATCCTCCAAGTCGCGACCATTGAGTTCCTTCTCTTGACACGTTCGGATAGCTTCGTGCGGCAGCTGTATTCATCCCAGAGATGTCAATCCGGTGGTTTTGCCCAAATGCTAGGGCAGGATTGTTCTCGACATTGCTTGGGGCAGTCATGTTACCAGCGTAGCCCTGATCGAGCTGTGTTACCTGCAATGTATGATCTACGGCATCGGACGCAGCCTTCTGAATCTGGCCAAGCTCGGCCCGCCGTTTGACTTTGTCATATAGCTCCTGTAATTGCAGAACTTTGCGACTTTTCTCCTTGTATGCTTGAGAAACTTCCTCGTGCTTTCGCCGCAAGCTTTCCTGCTCTGCCGCTAGGCCTGCTGTTTGTAAGCACGATATACTTGCTGTTGGATGTGAGAGAGCACTAACTTGACATCTTGTGCTGAAGCCCCTCAATCTCCGTGTTTGCATCGCTCACAGTCTTTTCGAGACGGATGCCAAGGTTCGAGTACTTGTCGGTTAGTGTTCTGTATAGATATTGCTGGTAATAGATGTTTTGCGTGGTCTGGTAGGCCCAGAAGCTAAGAGCTCTACCGGCACACTCCATGATGACGTTGGGACTCAAGCCACTGAGAACACTGGTCTTGTAGTCTTCGCTCGGATTCAGGTTTGTGATGACGGCGTCGTCAGGCTTAGTGAGTTGCGATTCGCAGGCAGGACATGTATTACGGCGCTCGACATCTTGTCCCGTTACACCGAGTTGTTGGGCACATTCTACGCAGAATATATGACTGATTGTCTGATGTCAGTGGTTTGCTGACTTGTATAAAACATGCATACCTGCATGTCGTTACCAGAGCACGTTCGCTAAGTTCTCTCCGACACTTGAGATTGTTACAAGTAAGTGCATGTTCCATTCTCAGCCTGACGAAATGAGCGGCGCACTCGAAGATGGGTTTACATGAAGGAGTTGAAGGGTTCGGAGTCTTGAAGTAAAGAAGGAGAGAATTCTAGGGATTAACTACCCGCCTAAGCACCTACCTGCAGTAAGTAGATCTACCTACCTACCTACCTACCTACCTAGGTAGGTAGATATAGAGGTGGAGGCAGCATGGTAGTCGTGCCTTCTAAATGTAGAAGATACTAGTGGAGGTTTGATATTGACCACCCTGGAAGAGATATATACCAAGGTACCAAAAAAGGTACTGAAATACTATCCAGGTACTCAAGAAGGAAAATAACAAACAAAAAAACATTCAAGCTTAGCGTGGTAGTTCTTTAAATGATAGACAGGCAGTTAAATGCGAATATGTACTTTGGTATTGAAAGTTGCTGTAGAAAATAAATCGTCGTGGCCTCATATGATTGTCGTAAGCTGTGGTCCGGCTACCTAAAGGAGACGACCTGCGTCCCCAGGGTGCATGTACATGATGCCCCTATATAACTCCTTAGAGCTGGGAATCGCATGTATTGTAAAAGTACACCGCGCAACACCCCGTTTTCGTCATCTCGTTCCATGGATATGGATATCAAATCATCAAATTTCACCTCATCTCCAGTGAGCCGTAAACGGCACGCGACTCCTCGTACATCGAGTGCTGTCCGGGAGTCACCATATCATGCCCGTACGGCTGACCCTCCATCATGTGCGGTACAGATACTGAGCTCCACTGTCTTGAGCCAAAGTCCCACCAAGATTGTTGTGTGAGGTAGTTTGCTTCCTCGTTGGCTTCTCTTTGCTCTGCTGGAACCTCGAACTCGAGCTCGCCAATGAGCGAGTCCAGATCAGCTTCCAGAGATGTCTGCAGTTCCAAGAGGGAGTCGGATCCCATCATGGGTGTGCCGCTCTTGGGGAATGACGATTCGAGAGGTGGTGATGGAAGAGGGTCGCTCAAAGAAGCACACTGTGATTGAGCCAAGAGGTTGATCAGCTCCTGCTTGTCCAGGGAGCGAAGTGCAGAAACGTCATGATTTGGATAGAGCCGCCGAAGGACCGAACGACACTCCTCGAGAGATTGTGCCAGGCTATCCAGAGCCCTGGGAACAGCCAAGGTTAGTCTGGGCAATTCAGTTCAATTGATTGACACATCACTTACTTTCTAGATGGAATCATTCGTTGACGGTGTTTATCGTAAGAGCAATTCTTTGGGGCTCGGCTTGTGATGCATTGGCCACATGGTAGCTTGCCATCGCAGCGGATCTTTCTTCGTTTACACTCGGTACAAGCATGGGGAGTTGTTATGCGCCGTGTGCCCGCGACCCTGGGCCTTGCATTGCTGGAAGCAGTTGGCTGCTTTTTTGGTATAATTCCCTGGACTGGAGATTGTATTAGACCGAGAAGCCATGGTGGTGAAGCATCTGAGATGAGTTGAGGACGGCTTACAAGTGTGAAAGGAGCCACCAGAGGCGACCTTGGTACTTGAAGGAGACATGATCAAGTTGAGTTGACAAGGAGGTAATGGTCTGCGCTAGGCTAGTCAGGAAGATGATCCTCTTTGTGTTCTGTTGTGCAAGCCACGAAATGGAAAGGGCCCCCAATGGCGATATGTATAAGGCTGGACGACATACTTAAGTACTGACAGTCTTGACAGTCTTGACCAAGTAGATGTGCCAAGTACAGTAGCAGCGACGATGTCACGCCCATTCATCCCCATCCCCATTAGACTAGACAGGCCAGGACAAGACAGAACAAAACAGAGCAAGGCGCCACCCCCCAACCCTTGTCCGGTGTACAGAATAATGCGGAGAAAGGAACAGACACTACGAATGGATCGTGGGGAACAGGAGAGGAGCTTCCTAATTCGTGGGATGAAGTATATCCTTGCACGAACCCATGAAGGTGAAGATCCAGAGCGTATGGGGTAGCGTCACATAGCATGCATACATACGTACCTACCTCGACCTAGCATGATATGGCATGGTAGACCATGAGCTCTGAACCATGAGCCACGAGAACATGCACTCCTCCGGAGAAAGAGGGGGCGGTAATGGATGGTAGTGGGTGGCTACGGGATGTGAAATTAAAGCAGGTTAAACTCAGGGTCCTTGAATCTTGGTGTTGAAGATACTCACTCGAGCTTCGGGCATGGCGACCCATTGGGAAATTCCTGCAGAGAATATTTGTTCGACAAGGGACGTGATCTGCTTGGCCACCTCTACGATAGATCAGTTTCTGCGAGTCATTTCGTCTGCGGTACCCGAGGCTAATTACACAGGACAGAAAGAGAGAGGCAGACCGAACCGGTCAAAGCCTTTGCGAATATCAAGGACAAGCTTGGTGCTGGCCTCGCAGCCTAGCCTAGCCTAGCGTATCAATTACCATACCATAGTAAGAGATCCTAGATAATGTACTGTACGTATACAGAGTTCAGAGTCGAAATGAGGTGAGGTGATGCTTCATTAAACATCTCCAGTTCTGAGTATCAGATTTGAGTCGAGACCAGCCCAAATCATCCGCCGTAATCCTCTCATATCCGGATCCGATTTAACCCAGTCCTTAATGACGGGCATATTGGATTTGGCGGCCCGAAGCTTTCACGGCAGTCGAATGATGGAGGGATGGATGGATGACATTGACAGCGAAGGCGAGCTCGGCCTTCGTTAGGCGAGGTTCTGAGCCAAGACCAAATAAAGACAAAGTCAAAGTCAAAGTCAAAGTCAAAGTCAAAGCCAAGGATGGATGGATCTCTGTAGAACCTCGGCGTGCGGTTGTTCCCTTATTTCCGAAGGTGTAACATCGTCATTTGCCTCTCCATGTTCATGATTGGGACGCAATGCAATGGACGGGTGGCTTAAGGGGCAGGCACGCAGGCCAGGGCGGCCAAGGCCACGAGATGAAGGAGCAAAAGGGTTTAGATCAATTCAACTTATCCTGTGTTGTGTTACATGGTCCATGTGCATTAGACTGCCTACCTTGCATTGGCACTGCATTCGAGCCGCCCAAGTTGATCCTATCACGGCCAATCCATGCCCGAAACCCCTGTCGATTTGCATTTATCCAGGAACCACATCTCAAGCTTCCCTTTTCGGACTTGGTCAATTTTATGGTTAAGTTGGCATTTCTCGGGGTACATACATACATACATACATACATACATACATACCTACATGGAGATTTAGATTCAGATACAGATACAGATACAGAGATAACAGGCCGAACCAACAGACAGTTCTTTATCGAATTGACTGACCAGACTGTAGGATTGAGGCGTGTGTTGGTTGAGAAGCGAGATGGAAAATCCAGCACGTCGGTCGATCATATAAGACATCTCTCTACCTAGGTAGGCCTAGGTACCTAAGGTAGACAGAGTACCAAGTCCCTCATTCAAAACACCACCACCATCATCTTCAACGTTAGTTGATTGCAATTAATTCCGCCCTCAGTCAAATTATTTTCCGTCAAGCGCTAGACTATATTAACCTCATATCATATCATGCAGCTAGCTATTCATCCGATGTTACCACTCGCCTCCTCATTGACTTAGTCTTGCCTTAGTAATTAACCACGATGTTTCTCTCTTCTTTGCCTTCTTTCTTTTTTTTTTTTTTCCCGCGTAAAGCCCATGCGAATACTAAAATCTAAACCACCACCAACTTCAACTACCTCACATGCACAGGACAAACTCCGAGGATGTGTGGGCGCGTGTGATCAATGAATCGACCCATCGGGGACTTTTCACATACCACTCACATAACTCTGGTTAAGTAAATCTGGGGCCTTGCAGTCAAGGATTTGGGATTCTCGGCCCGTACCATGCCATGCCATGCCATGCCATGCTACTAAGGTATCCGTACCTACTGTACCTTGTAGTATTGTTACTGTTACTGTTACAGTAGAGTATTGTATGCCATGAATTGGATGTCAATGAATGAATCACCTCCAGGATCTGCACCCCGGGTTTTCTCCTCCAACTATTGTATCGGCCCCTGGTTACCGACTAGGGAAGGTGGCCGGCTGGATAATAGGCCGACCTATCTCATCTTGGTTGGCCGTACAGTAGTATCATCCTGTCCTGTCTTGTCACGACTCCACGCTCTTCTCTCCATAACAATACATACCTCCACTATCTATCTACAGTACGTATGATGAACTGTACCTGGGCTGGGGCCCCAGCGCCAAGATCCATCCACTTCTGAACAAACCCGGCCTTCTTTACCGACCTTGTTTTCCACGTGAGTTTTCCATCGGAACACTTCGGCAGGCATCGCATCAGCAATAATGTACTCACTCATCCAGTGTGTCTGTACCCAAGACTTCAGTCCCCAGTCCAGCCCAGCCCAATCCAGTCCAGTGACTGGATGCCTCGGCCTCGCTGCGATGCAGCCAGTAGCATCTGGGCGGATGGGCCTGGACGCGACGGATCGTTCGAATAGCCTCAGGAACCCCATTCATTCATTCATCCATTCATTGACTGCGATGCACTGCATGCACAGCACAGCACAGCATCACTCCGGACCTGAAGCGCCACCCGAGCGGCCGTTGTATCGCTTGCCTCGTCTTCTTCAACCTTCTATTAAGCATACAACGGTCGATCGGCGCGTAAAGCCGTGGTCACTCGCTCACAATAGGACCATCTCGGCCGGATTCAACATCGGACATTGTCTATATCAAGAATAAAGTCAACCCTAAACCTACCCAAGCCATCCATCAGCAGCACCAGCTCAACACCCTATTGCTATATTGCTCGCCTCTCTTGCTGACGGTTTGCATGAATATTGACGCCTTTGAGGAGGCTGAGGGTTCTCGAGCCTCGAGGCAGCCAGGTGTAGCTACACCAAGTTGTAACTCGCCAATGTCAACTGCCAGAACAGGATTTTCCGTCCTTGAGCCTGGAAAACATGTCGGAATTCTCGGGCCCTCCGTCACACCAAGAATCTTAGTCTTGAATATGGCCGGACACAAAACTTTGCTACAATCCCTGATAGGCTCGGAATCGTCAGTCATGACGGTCCTTTTGCATGCCCGTCGATCATATCGCTGTTTCTAAAATGCTTTAACAACCCCTGTAATCTCCCAGCCCCGGCACGGAATAGTATAGTGCCACCTTTATACCCCATACTCTATGTGACTTGATCTGATAAAGCGTCAAGGATGGGCCTTGGGCTTGGGCGCATATGGCCTAATGGCGTAGTGACAGCACCCCTCAGATTCGGCATTCAAGCGAGTCCAACATCAAACTTGGGCCCATTCAGATTAGCTGCCGCCAACTTTCGGCGTCAAAGCGTACGATGGTACTGTACACTGCAGCGTACTCCGTAGAGCCGGTCAAGATTCATGCTAGAGGTTTATTTCGATTTCGCCTAATATCCCATTATCCATGCCTGTGATCCGGGTACGTCAAGTTCGCAACCTGGGCAAGTCCATCATCTTACTTCTCTGTGCCTAGGTACAGTGCCTGGGCCTAGAGCTATAGAGCATATGAATTATAGCCCTTCAAAGTCGTGATTGCCAAGTCTGCTGGTTCCAATATGCACAAAGGATCGATTGCTTACAGAAAACATTGCGATTGGCCGTGAGTTGATGGCGATGCTTCGAAAGACCTGCCATGCTTGGACTACACAGCAGCAGTAGTAATAGGGGTCCTGTCGATATTTTGAATGGTATACCCGCCACTGGTTAAGCACCATGGCTAGCTGCAAGTGAGTACATGCAGAAATGAACAAGATTTCTTGGTTGTATTCTTGGCTTTGGAACAACAGTGCTGCCTGTATCCGTACACGTATGCTGTTCATCGCTAACAGAGGATGCAAAGCAAAAGGCTGGACCCGTACTCCATAGAGTAGAACCTAGCAGTTGCGGTATAGGCTGTGGCGACCCACGACAGGCAGGAAGTAAACAAATAGTTCCCGAAAAGAAAGGTCGTATTGCCGTAAAGCGGTGAGTGGTAAAAGGTTCCGTGATCCGTCTTGAATGTGACTGTTGATCAACTTGAAACGTCGTAGTACGCTTGCCACTTAACGCTCTCAGGGCCCGACGATACTGTCTTCTATTCCATCTTTGTCGAGGCTCCCACTTTTCTCGCTAAAGTCGAGCAATGATAGGACTTGTCCGTAGCCCTATGACTTGCAAGATGTGTTTTGATTTGATCGGTGCGGTCAGTTCCCCTGAGTTCCGGTTGAGTTCAAGCAGGCATGGCATAGCACTATGGCTACACGAGCCACGATTCAACTTCAACTCCACAGTCTCCAACTAACTCGGACAGATGCAGAAGAAAGTTTCCGGTAAAATAGAAGCCGTTGTAAAACGCTTGGAAACCTTCGGCAATGGTCAAGCTATCAGGGTGAAGGAACCCCTCGAACGACCTCACTGAGTCATGAAGCTTGCAACTCCATTATTATCCTTTCACATTAGCGAGAAACAAAACCTTAAACTTTACGTCTTTCATCAACAACTACATGCATGTCAAAAGTCTATTAGAGGCATCTTACGCAAACGATATGAGACAGTGGTTCGTTGATCCCTGGCATGAGGTGTCGTGGAAGATGACATGTTTGCTGAGACCATCTCTCGCCCCCTTGCCCCCTTCAACCATCACCACCAGGGTCCCGATGACGAGCGCTTAGAATGCAATAACACTACAGAGATGCAGGGTTTCGAGAAGGAAATGACCATTCCTGACGGTATGAGTTTGACGTGTCGGCTGCCAGTCAAACATGGACTTAGCTACCAGGAACGTCGGGAAGCATCCCGGGCATCTTGACGCGAAGGCTATGCACGCAAACATATTCATAAGCCAAACTATCACCAACTCCAGCACATACGACCAAAGGTAGTGGAAAATACGGGATCCCGTCCGCTCTCCCATAGTCAAGCCACTAACCGGCGGATTAGTAGTTGGGTCGGTGACGACCAGCGAATCCCCGCTGTTGTATGTTTTTTGCCCATGCTGATACCATGTCTTACTTACTCGATCTGTGGAAAGAGTGTCTTTTTGCTCTTGGCTGTGGCAATATTATGGTCGAGGTTGAGAAGGGTGCGTATGTAGAACACGCATCTTGTGGTCATCATCTTCGAAAGCCGCCACGCCGGGCACGGCTTGGATACTCTAGGACGCCCCTCATCCTTCACAGAGTTGCTGGGCGATATTTGCTCTATTTCCTATCATTCTATTGAGTCATGATTCGTGACAGTTCCTCCCACATACTCGCTTGCTCAGATCGCCATATAGGCCATTCGTGGGCTTTATTCCTATGCATCTGTGCCTACCTGGCGTCGCTACAACGCTTCCTCGCAGAAGCTTCGATCTACAGACGAAGGACCTGACAGCGGCTATCGATTCCATCGAAGATACACGTGTTGTCGATAGGGACGTATTGCTTCGTTATGATCTTGATCATTTCCTGCGCAACCATGCCACCGGTAAGAGCTGAGACGTTGTGGAGTTCGCCGCCAGCAGCTCGTTCCACTTCCTGTGCAGTCTTCTTGTAGCGCTCGTTTTCAGCGACTTGGGGCGCATGGCTGCTGATGAAAGCCATGATTTCGTCTGCAGTAGCTGTCTTTGAATTCGATGTCGCCAAGAGGGCGAGGTAAAGCGGGATAAGAGACAAGGGCATCTCAGGGCCAGCGATTGCTGCAATCTCATCGTTGGCCAGTTGCTGTTCTACGAGTTGATTATTAGCGCAAGCACAGTTGGCGATGGCTTGGAAATACTTACCAACAACTTGATCAAGCTTCACTGTCTTTTCCTCATGAGAGTTGATGAGCTTGATGAAGCGAGCATTCTTACAAAAGAGTTCGACCTGATCAGAGTCCACATCCTCTCCACCAGGGATGCTCCGAACAATTTCCAGAACTTCACTGACATCCTGGCGGGCCCTTTCTTTGTAGATATTTTGGAGTTTGATGTAGACGCTGGACTGTGCTTTCATGTCGGGCAGCCCTCCAGGAACAGGTAACCGATCATGCTCAGAATAGAAGCGTTTGACCGCCTCTGCGATGATCCAGAAACTGGACTTGATCTCATCCTGGAACATAATTAGTATTACATACCCGGGAGATGATGGCTATATGCTTACAGGATCCTGATGGATATAGTCAAAGACCTGCTGAAGTGAATTTGGGAGCGATGGCGCTACAACATGCTTCATAACAGCAGCTATAGCCTCTTCGAAATTCTCTTCGCCTCCTTCAGGGTTGTTAGTCCTCATAGCTTCAGATACGGTCTTACGGAACGATGTCTTGTCGGCATAGCTGGTAGGATAGGCGCCATCATGCGTTTGTTGCCACTGTTCGAGGTAATGGAGCAGGATGACCACCAGAGGTAAGTGCCCATGTTCATGGTTATCCAAACCGTCAATGTTCTCAGTCATGCCCCTTGAAAACTCAACGAGTTCAGACCAGGGGCCAAGAAGTCTCAGATCGGTGGTAGCAGTCTCGTCAGGGTGAGTATCCACGATCGGAAATGTCCCTGGCAGAGTGGACTTGAAGTAAGAGTAGTATCCCACAGAGTGCACTGCAATTGTGGGAATCCTATGCTGGTGGGCATAGTTCTGTATGGATTGGACCTGGTCTTCAGGTAGGGGTAGTGCATAGAGAATCATGGTAAATGTAGGTGAGTTACTGAGAAGGCCATCGAGATTGAAGGGCTGCTCCTGCGGCATGTCAGCGGAAGCATATAATAATTTTCTGGGATAACTCTTCTACCTCATATCTTGGGTACCATTCACCTTGTACCTCAGGGTTTAGCTCTAACAAAAAGTTGGTACAGGCTTCGGCTCTCGACTTGCCCAGCCAGCTATCGTCGACAAAGAAGTTGACACCCAGATCTTCATGGGTCACGATGCTCTTGTCTGCAATAGTGAATCTTCCAATACCGGGCAACACAAGGTTCTTCAGGGTTTCGACACCGACAGTGCCAGCACCAGAGTTAATGAGTAGGATGTTGGCCGACTCTAGAGCAGCCTGACCAGACGCAGCCCACAAGCGGAGCTGACGGTCGTATTTCCGCTCCTTCTCGGAAGGGCCATGGAGGACCGGGGGAGTCTGAGACATGACATCGGCCATGATTGATTTGATTGAGGGTGAATCGTGTGAATGCGAAGGTGGACTGGGCCCCTGCTGAGGCTCTGGGTTTTCTCACAGTGCGCAGTCAGATTCGGACAAACGAGTGTTGCGTGCGTCCAAGCGACAAGCTTCTGATATAAATTCGGTAGGTAATTTCTGAAGATAGGAGCCGATTGCAATGACGGTGATGGTGTTGATGTTTAGGTCTCTCAGCTAAGCTACACTTGCTAGGTAAGGTTTCATGGATGCCTACTCGACTCCAAGCTGGTAGGACCGAGCGTCGGCCGAATTGGTGGAAGCTTGAGCATGGACCCCACTACGTTACGGATCTAGGTACTAACTTTAGTGACTGTAATTGCGCTATAGTACGTCACCCTTCAGTGACTGATCAGCTTAGGTCAACAGGGTTGATTGGTTCAATTGTGAAGAGCTGTAGGGTGAGCAAAGCAGGCAGGATAATTTGGCTGTAGGAGTAGAATTGAGGTAGTAGGTGAGCAGAGTTTACCCCATGAGTGTGACAAGGAAATTGTCTAAGATAAACTTGGTAGCAAACGACCTATGGAGCATCTGTATGATTACTAGGTAGGTCTGGTTTAGGAAGAGAGCCGCCACGATGGTCATGTAGTCTAAACCGTCGCCAGCCTTGTCTTTCTTGAGATTACCCTTTTCCAAGCCAAAGGTTGAGGGCGGTATGGGATATGCCACAACGGCATGCAAAATCTCCGAGATCGACAACTTCTGTGCACAAGGTATAAGTAGTGGATGGGGTTAAACCTTGCACAAATTTTCTCGAGGAGCCTTTGAATTTCGGCTTCCTTCAAATGGATTTCCTATTCGTCTCTAATATTGGGCAAATATGAACCAAAACAAGAAACTCCGTGAGTGCAATGAATCTCACTCTGCAGTCTGCAGACAGGTTGCATGACCTGGGGTAATCCTAATCCTACCCGACCTAGGTATGCACCAATAATTAATTGGACAGAAACTTTGTAGTTAATTACTAAGTTGGAGAGAAGCGAATGCGAGATGCGAGATGCGAGAGTGGGTCTCCACAACGGCGTTGTGAAGCTGATTTCCTCTAGCTTCTTACACCCAGAGACCGTTAGTCTCCAGTCATCGTTTCGATGATGCCCATAAGGTCTCGCATTCGACATTTCGGACTGTCTAGTTATGGATATTCATGCGATGTCAGCGTTGTATATCGCTCATAAAAACCGAGAGCTCAGTTAAGCCTACGGGTATGCTTACTTGCAGTCAGCCTCCAAGTCATATATATATATATGTGTGTGTGTGTGTGTGTATGGAAACTGTATGCGATGTTATAACACGCTTATATCTATCAATTGAACCTATATCAATAGTCTTCATTGTAATATACCGACGTCCTCTGATAGCCACGGCAAGGCACTGATTCAGGTCCATCACCCGCCTGCCAGTGCTGCATCTGATCAGTGATTCGACGCGCACACTATATTATCATCCATTCACCCAAGCTCTCCACCTACGATTTCAGTTGCAACCAAACCTGTTTCTATTTCACTTTCTTTGTCAAAGTGAGGGTTGCTTTCCATCTCCATCTTGAGCGTCGCGATGGATGAGGAAGCTACGGATCGCAGCATGCGCGCCAAAGGCAATGATAAATCGGTAGAAACCCCAGCACCTCAGATAAATGCTTCTGCCGATAGTTCTGTTTGCGATGAGTTACGAGAGCCTTCGATCCCACCAGCTCGCTTCTGGGCCTTGTCTGCTGGGTATGTGATAGTCACTGCCTTGTCTGCTTATATTGCTAACGCACCTGTTATCCAAGAGTCTTTCTAGGTCTATTCCTATCTATGATAGACACATCTATCGTTGCTACCAGCCTCCACAGCATCGGTGTTGACTTTCAAGTCCTCCAAGATGTCAACTGGGTCGCCCTTGCCTACACCCTTGCTTATCTAGGATGTGCCATCGTCTTTGCTCGCATATCCGACATTGTCGGACGTCGTGATGCCTTCATTGCAGCCTACATAATCTTCTTTGTGTTCTCTCTGGCGTGTGGTTTCGCTCAGACCCTCAACCAACTCATTGCCTTTCGTGCTTTGCAGGGCGTTGGAGGCTCAGGTATGCATAACTATCTTCTGCTGTGGCCTATAAGTCTAACCAAGGCAGGTCTGTATGCTCTTACGATGATCATGATGCCAGAGTTGAGTCCAGACAACCTCAAGCAGCACATGGCGGCTATGGTTGGTTTGGTAATTACCATCTCAGGCGTCCTTGGGCCTGTACTTGGTGGTATCTTGACACATTACTCTTCCTGGAGATGGGTGTTTTGGATCAAGTAAGCCCCTTGCTGCTGCATATCTACGTATTGAGCTAACAGAAGGAAATCCAGTGGACCGATTGGATTCGTATCTCTTACAATTTTCGTTTTCGCATGGCCCAAGGCCGAATACCTACCATCCCAACAAAGACGTGCTTGGAAGGAACTTGACTTGTTGGGATCGTTGCTTGCTATCGCTGCCGCAGTTCTCATTGTCTTTTCTTTTCAGAATGCTGGGACCGAACCATCCAATCAAGGATGGAACACCGCCATGTTCATTGCCCCCCTGATCTGTGGTTTGTTCGCTTGCGGTCTGTTGGTGTCGTGGCAGATCTTTATTCAGTATCGCTGGTACGATCGATTTGCACCGGCCTTCCCAGTCAATATCTTTCGAAGCAGGGTCTACTCCACTGCTGTCATCAACACACTTCTTAACGGGTTCCCCTACCTGCTGCTCATCTATGCGATTCCATTGCGCTTTCAAGTCGTTAGCGGCAAGTCAGCCCTTGTTGCAGGCGTCATGTTGCTTCCCATGTTGGGGTCCTCCGCCATCGGCAGCATAGTGGCAGGCAATATCAACAACACAAAGAATTACACCTTTGAGTCACTGTTGATTGGCTCATGTTTCATGACACTTGGTTGCGGTTTGCTTGTTTCGCTGTCACATGAGTCGGAGGATGCTAAGCTGCTAGGATTTATGACTTTCTGCGGCCTTGGTTTCGGTTTGACTGTCGCTTCGTCGACCATGCTGTCGATGGTTGAAGTGCCCATTCGGGACTATGGTGAGTGCCGCTGCTTCAAGGCAAGGGATCATGCTAACAACCACCAGCCCCTGCCCAAGGCATTCTCTCCCAGGTGCGACTCTTGGGCGGCAGCCTGGGCATAGCGGCCTCGTCGGCTCTACTCAATGAGAAGAGTTCACAATACCTCGCTGGCATTCTGACTCCCTACGAGCAAGCCACGATTGGAAGCTCTGAAACTCCACTTTCCAACTCACAGTGGTCGGCTGTTCGTTATACCTATGCTGACGCATTCAAAGTAGAAATGAAGGTAGCAACTGCCGTTGCAGCTTGTTCCGTCATTTCCGCATTTGGTGCGTTCCGTAAGCAGCGTCTCTTGATAGCAGAACAGCGAGCTGCGGTTGTGTCAGAAGAGGCTACTCGCCGTCGTGGGCAAGGGAGCTAAGTCGCCTGTGTAATCTCTATTTTGATCAGGTACCATTCAGGATAGTACGTCAAGGCTTTGGCAATGTTTTAGGTGTCGTAGCATGGAACATGCAATGTTCTTGATGAAGTCTTGACTAAACCGCGAAGAAAGGAGACCAACCCTTTTGATGGTTTGAGGATGCTCTCCACAATAGTTATGACAGAACCGCCTGATGTGATACCTCAGATATCGAGCACTTACTCAATAAGGAAATCGTGAACTGTCTCACAATCTCGTGCGAACATGCCCATTCAGCGGGCTAGACCACGAGATGGTCTGGCCTGCGATTCTACAGTCACATTCTATAAGATGGTGCATGTCAAAAAGATATTGGCTTTGGATTCGTGGTAATTATATTTCCCTACGTACCATCATTTGTAGTACTGCTTTCCTCCTTGTTCGTATCTCGAAACATGTCAGCTGCCGCCGCACTCGGCCGTCGCGGTCTCATATCATTTAGTGCCTCGCTCTCCTCGTCAATTCCATCATCCCCGTCGTCTCCATCGTCGTTGTCTGAAGCGTCTGGTGACTCGGCCAAGCTATGCTGCAATGAAGCCATAAAGTGTCCTGCCGCCCCGAACTTGGAAATACCCTCTTTATGGGGTAAAGTTGAGTACATCCTGTGGGCTTCATCCAAGCATCGTCGCGCTTGAATATGTCTAGACTGTTGAAGCCAAGCATCTGCACTTAGAATACTCCATGTTGCTGACTTGCGGCGACGTGAACCCCAGTGCCAACTTCCAACACCCTCCTTGGAACCGTAGCAAACAGCGAGTCGTTCCTTTATCAAGGCGTCGCCCACGATACCTGAGATCTTGGACTCAAGAAGCCTCACTCCCCATCGACCGGCGTCATCAATGTTTGTACCGTTTCGCAACCGCAATAGTTCAAGGCCGAGCAGCAGGCTTCTCAAAGCCCCGTAGGGAGCACTGCATCGGGTATTATAGGAGTAGAATGCAGCCTCCAGCATTTGGTCAATTGTCTCAGCGCGATTCTTTGACGACATTTGTTGAGGAAAGATCAAAAGACTCAAAGCAGCCATTTCATTGGCCGCGGCATGATGTTTCCAGGCCTTGGAATCACTAAAGTCGGACCTCAAAAGGTCATACGTCGAGTGTGCCAGTTTCCAATCTCTTAACATAAAGGCATAGTCTGCCAATTTCCGCATGATGGCCTCAGGAGCTTCTGAGCCATAGTATCCAGCAGCATTATAGTTGTCTCTAGAGTTGCTGGTGCCACCTGTTGAATTCCTTGAGCTGCCGCCGAATGCCCATTTCCTCGACAAATTCATGAAGCGGCCTGTGATACCTCTTCGTCTTGAGGCAACCTGATCATTCCAAATAGAGACATTCCGCTCCATTTGGGGTATAATAGACATGGTTACCATTTCACGCACAAACGTACGGATGGCAGTAGCATCAGATTCGAATATGTAGCGTGTTGGATCCTCAAAATCCTCATCATCCTCACTCTGCCGGATGTCCTCGAGTTCTTCGTGAGCTGACATCCAGTCGCTGCGGGGCAATGGAATGCTGTCATCGTCGGTCTCTGCACTCTGGCTGCTTCTCAACCGTAGAAGGTGACAATGAATTCCAAGATGTCGCTTCATCTGTTCGAATATACCCATGGACTGTATGATGTCATCCGTCTCCTCGTCATGAACCAGCACGTAATATCGGATGAATTCGCTATCAACCCAGGGAGGAAGCTTCTTACTTCCTTCGTTTGTTTCCGTGTAAAGCCTTCTCATTTCCGAGATTGGATCCGGATTCCTTGAGCTGACGGCGATAACACACGTTACTGGATGAGAAAAGGTTTCGTGGGGTGAGATGGGAAGACCAGATAGTAAGCGGCGTAGGTAAAGTGCATAGTATGGCGACGTCGCTTCTGACGCTGTGTTCTGATCGGCAAACATGCCGTAACGTGGTAAGACCGCAAAAGATTGCTCGGCGTAGGACAAATGCCTGTCCACCACAGCTTCCACATCAGCAAGGAATTGCTTGTCTCTTGATGTGCTTGCTTGGCTGCCGTTCTGTCCTTGCGACGACGCAAGACTCCTGAAACCCGATACTGTAGGATCGGGGTGTTCAATATTGTCACCGAATCGTGTAAATCTGATAGAGAACCCTTCTGCTACTCTGCTCATGCCATTACTATCCCTGATTGTGATCTTGCCTTGCACATCTTCACCAAACGGGCGGAGGAGTTCCCATAAGCCACCGCGGAAACCCTTCTCACTCATCAAAGCGTCCGTATCTTCGGAAGTATAGATTGAAACGTGGGGAACAAATGCTCGAAGCACAAGATTCAGGGGCTCGGAGCTGTCTCCCCCAGTTTCGGGGAGTCGATTAGGCCGTGCATCGAAGACGGTATGGGAGAGTACACGAGCGGGTGAGCCTCGGCCGGCCGGTGATATGGAACGCGATCCGGGCGGCGAGAGGGTTGAAACATATAGGGAAGCGGCGGACGGGTTGGAGCGACGGAAGGCAAGGTTGGTTTCGGATTGCGATAACGGCAACGATTCTAGGACAGGGGTGGAGTGTCGTGATTTCGTAAACTTGATGGCAGAAGCAGCTGCTGGCAACGCCTGAAGTGGTTCCGTAGGCGTGGCCTCATTCTCGAGAGGTTGTGGCATGAAGGCGACGGGAATGGTAGCTCGCTACGATAATCTTGGGTGGCTGTTATCGTAGGGGGTTTGGGAATATGTGTAGGTAGTATTCAGGTTTCGAGTTTCGGTAGATTAGGGTGCGCAAGTAGGTGACGAATCGCAGACTGTTAGAACACCAGGTCGGCTCGGCATGGTCCTGTCGCTGGAAAGAATGACACAACGGGTGATTGTGAATGTAGCCCCAACTCTAAGGATTTGGTCTTGATTAGCGACAAAGGTTGGGCAACGATGTGGAAACTTGGGGCGGGACATGGTGGTGGTACGTATCCTACCTAGGCACCTCATGAGGTGGACTCAGCCCGCCCAGACGGGACCCGCCCAGGCAGGGGACGTCGACCTACAGATCACTTTATCGGGGCTATAGCTGCGACACTCGATAGCTGCATAAGTCTACATCAGCCATCGACCCATGACAATTGTCAGGTAAAGTTTCTAGAAAACCAATACTTCCGTTCACGACACAGAAAACGTAATGCCTTCAGACTTATCGGCGTACTTGGCTTCAAAATATCTAGTTGCGGATCCAAAACCAGCAAAGAAGCGAAAACGCAAGCGTGGCGCCGAAGCCAGCAACGGCCTTCTCATAACCGACGACGATGATTCGGGTTGGGGCAATACCAATGCGCAAGAAGACGATGAAGGTCTAGATGCCCCGGTCACGATATCGGGGCAATCCGCCGAGTTCCGAAAAACCAAGAAGAGTAATTGGAAGTCGGTAGGGGGCGACGCGACAGGAAAGGATGACTCTGCGGCAGCTGCAGACGCGATTCTGGCATCAGCAGCGGCAGAGCAGAGTGCAGCCCGCGATGAAGACGAGGATATGCCAATGGTAGAAGATGATGGTTCAGCTGTCAAAATGAGCGATGGAACGCATGCTGGATTGCAAAGCGCCGCAACCGTATCGGCACAGCTTAAGCGACGACAAAAAGAAGAACGTGAGGAATTTGAAAAGCATCGCAAATCAGCCAAAGAGGAAGAGACAGTATACCGAGACGCAACTGGTCGAAGAATCGACGTATCTATGAAACGGGCCGAAGCACGACGCGCAGCCGCTGAGGCAGAGGAGAAAGAACGGCTCGCTAAGGAAGCTCTCAAGGGCGATGTGCAGCTTGAGGAGGCCCGCAAGCGGCGCGAGAAGCTTCAAGACGCCAAGCTGATGTCATTTGCTCGCACAGTCGACGACGAAGAAATGAATCAAGAAATGAAAGAGCAGGACCGTTGGAACGATCCCATGATGCAGTTCATGAGCGAGAAGAAAGACAAAGACAAACAGGGGAAGAAATCGAAACGGAAGCCGGTATATGCTGGCGCAGCACCGCCAAATCGCTACGGAATCAAACCAGGGTATCGCTGGGATGGCGTTGATCGCGGCAATGGATTCGAGGCAGAGAGGTTCAAGGCGATCAATCGCAGAGAACGGAACAAGGGGTTGAATTATTCATGGCAAATGGATGAGTAGACGGGCACATTCTTATATAATTACTCTAATTTATACCCTTTTCTTAGCGTTTTGCAACCCTCGTCGCTGCAGCTGATGGTCTGTAAGTGTAAATTCTATCCTTCTCGCGTCCCAATGTCATTTGTCGGTTCTCAAGTAAAGCCACCAACGAAGTCACCAAAAAGTACACCTCACCCAACCGGGTATCTCATTGCTCATGATCTACGGCGCAGTCTCTTATCGGATCCATATGCACAGATTCTCTTAACCAACTGAATCCATTCAGTCTTGGGCATTTGACCCGGCCGGTCACCCAAGCGATGGTTGAAGAGCTTAATGAGCTCACCGATGGTGATACCTTCGTCTGGAATCTTTTCCAGAATCTCGGCTGGTTCGACAATGGATCCTCCGGGAGATCCAGGAGAAGTGGCTAGAAGAGAACATTAGTTGTTTTCGACTTCAAAATTGCCAAAACAGCGACTTACCACCTGGTGGATTGGGGCTACCAGCTCGAGAGGCCGAGGGAGTGCCCCGAGCACTGTGGCTGACCAGCTTCAACTTCTTCCTCTTGGATGCGGCACCATCTGACATTTCGCCAGCAGTAGCCTCGCCGTCGCTACCAGACCCAGCTCCCATAGCTCGGCGCGCAGCTGCCCCCTGAGGTAATGGAGTGCCAGATCTACTATCCGCAGCAGATGTAACGTTCTTCTTAAGCTTTTTCCGGGAAGACTCGTTTCCGCTAGACTCCGAGAGTGCTGGAGAGCCGGCCCTTTTGAGTGATTTGCTCTTCTTAGACCCCTCAGGCTTCTTTCCCGACGGGGTATTAGTGCCCTTAGAGCCAGAGCCACTTTGAGCCTCCTTGCCAGTCTCCTTCTTCTCTTCATCCTTCTTCTCTTCGTCCTTCTTCTCCTCGTCTTCATCCTCATCGGATGAATTGTCATCAGACTTGACACTAGTTAGTTCTTTCTAATTGTGGGTGTGATAACCGCCTTACCGAGCTGCTCCAGGGGTTGTTTTCAGAGTCGTCACTTTCATAGATGTTCTCCTGATCTCGCTTGATCAGCGCTTTCTTGGTTGTTTTACCAAGCTTCTGACGCATAATCTCCTCTTGCAACTGTTCATCCAGCTCCTTGTCAACTTCCCCCTCGTCACCTTCACCGAATAAGTTGGCACCAAGCTGCTCTCGTCGAATACGTTCTTTGGCGTCTTTCGTATCCTCGTCATCGTTCCTTTCAAACATAGGTGCTTCGTCGTCATCCTGGAATTCGTCGCCTGAAAAATCAATATCGTCATGGTCAAGTTTCTCCGATCGTGAAGCGGCCTTGAACGTGGCACTTTCCGTCTTGACCATCTGACCACCTCCGTAGAACATCCGTCGAGTGGCTTCCAAATCTTGTCGCCCTGCTCTCTTCTCTTCGTCCTTCATAACCCAGCGACCGACGTCTACTTTCTTGTTCATGAGAGCTTCGGCTTCATCGATAGTATAAGGTTGGAATGGGGGCTTCGAAGTGAACCTGTACCACTTCTCTAGGGGTACCATACGAAAGACTGACTGGTCTATCATAAACGCCACATTTGATTCAGAGAGCGCAGAAACGTAGTTGCCGACCCATACATTCTTGCCCTCTGCATCTTCAAGATGCCATGGAAGAGCCTCCTCATATCGAAGATCCGATTCCTTCTTGGCAGCGTCTGTCTTCGGCGCTCTGTTGAATGTGGTCTTCTCCTCTTTCTGCTTCTTTGGTCGCTTAGGATTGGGATCCTTGGCTACAGGTGCGATCTTTGCCTGGTCAATCGCGCGTTGGGCTTCTCTTTCCGCCTTGACTTGTGCCAGCCTTTCTGCCTCTTGCTCGTCGGGTTGCGGTGCCTCAGGTGCTTCCACCTTGACAGCTCTTCCTGGAGGGGGCTGGCGAGCGTCTCGCCTGTGTAAGGTTACAGGGCGTGCAAAGTCATCCTGATCGGTTGGGTCTATGGATCTGTCGCCCACTTTTGATTGGGTGAATTTCATCATGTGATAGCGTATACCGTCGAGGAGAGCCTTCTTGGTTGTCATAATGGGGATGTCACTATATACTGCTGGCGGTGGTTCTGACCATCCTCCATTCTGCCTTCGGATTTCTTCGATGTTTGGCTTCGCTCCGTTCTGTACCCCTGAGCCAGATGGCGCGGCAGGTCTCGGCGGTGGTCTTCGAGAAACCATAGGATTGGCGGGCTTCTTCCGCATCGGTCTGAGGGGATTGGCCTTCTTGCTCTTCAAGGCGCCATTTGGATGAGCAGGCGCATTAGCCGGTGGGTTTCCTGGGGGTGGTGGCGCGCTCATGTTGGTGAGATGGACGTGACTTTTGGAAATATCTGTTGTAATGAATGCTTCGGAGGCAGCAGGTTTTGACCTGTAGCCTAGCTTTGCGCCGGGCGCGACGGAGGATCTAAACGCGCGGTAGCTCGAAAGGTTGGAGCAATTTTGATTGAAAATTAAAGGCTGTTTCGCTGATTGATATTTAGCGGGGATCGGCGGCAGCAAATCGTGCAAGGAATCCCTCTTTGTTTTTATTGACAAAGAGGATGTTAGGTTGGTGCACGAACAAAGATGCTGAGCCAGGCGCACCTACTCACTCAGACCTTATGACGATGACAAAGGGATAGGCCATATGTGGCTGTGCAAAAAGAAAGCTGTTCAGCCACCAAAACGGTGGGTAGCTCCATTCCTACCCGTACCTTCACCTACCCTCAAGAGTTTAAAGGCAACACGTACTGTTTTTATGTCAGGTATTAGAGACAGAAAATGATACATACTGCCGTGTTGGTGCCAAATGATGAGTGATTCAGCTATTTGAATTGATCGTCCGCATACCTAACCTAAGATAGTAGTGTAGCGTACGCTTGTAGGTATCTGTACATACAATCTTCAACGCGGCACCGCACTGTGTAAAAGATCGTGCTACAGTGGAGTTTTGGCGGGGCGTATGCATGATTAGGAGTAAGAATATGCTTGCCTGACACTGTGATGCATCTAACCTACTAGTAAGGTATCGTCGAGCCATGAGCGCATATGTAGCTGCATTTTGTGGAGGTCCCACTAGGCAAGCTTCAACATCATCTTGCATGGCTGTGTTGCCCCAAACTCAGTCTTCTCTCGAAATCACTGTACGAAACTTACTCTGAAGAACTCGAACCACTTTCTTTTCATGCCCTTGGGCCATATCCTTTTTCTTCTCCTTCCCCATTGTTGAAGCAATACACTGAGGTGCATACCCTTGTTTGCTTGCCAGATCCCTCCCTCAGTTGAATAGAAGCAATCAAGACCCAAACGCAATCATAGCCTGCACAACAGCTCCAGTCTATACGTTTATGCCTCTCCTTTTCTCCAGAAGACTCTTAAGGAAGCCTGAACTTTCTACAAGAAAGCTGGACGAACGGGATGCGCCTATTCATACCCTAGTCAGATTTCTTACACAACAGCTTTTACCTCTTGCGATCCCAGCTACGGCAGCCAGGACTTGTTAATTAGGCTTATTGCTCTGCCTGTTATTCATCTATACCATCTTCATGTCTAAGCCCTCCATGGTCTCTCAGAGTCAGGGACCTTCAGCGGAAGACTCTGCTCCGTCGGGCCTGGAGAACCATCTACGCAATCTCATTATCTCCAACGGAACGTCAACACAGGGTTCGCTGCATAACGATTCTTATCAGTCTGCTCCGGTCTCCCAACATGGCACCGAAAATAGTAGTGCTCAAGCAGAATCATCCGAAAGTGTCTCTCATACGCCCAAACCAGCCCGCAAGCGCCTGAACCAAGCACAGAGACGTCAAATGAGTTCCCAACTTTCTATATCGATTGACCATCGACCTCAACAGCAATCTCAGAACAGAAGCTACCAAAGCCCAAACTCTCATTATTCGAGGGCGTCACACTCTTATCAAAGGCAAGCTCACGTCGATTTTCAGCCAAGAGGAGCTTTCAATGAAAATCGCCATGGCGGCCCATACGCGCAACGCTCATGGAATAATCCCCAGCAGCCTAGACCTCGTGGGCATGACCACTTCCAGCCTCCCAACCACGGCCGCCAGGACCCCATGGTCGCTCAACCAAATCGTGGCGGTGGTTATCTGTACAATGCCAGGCGTGCTGTTCAATTTCATCCTGAAGAGGTTGCAGCTCAGGCTGCTCTACTGGATCAACTCTGTTTTGATGTGGTGTCCAATTCTGAGATTGGGATATCTGAGATTGCAGATAAAGAAGACTTCCGTTGCCGCATCGAAGCTATCAGCCGGGAGGTGATTGCTACCCATGAGAAGGAAGGAAGGCCTGAAGCAGAATTCCATCCTCTCACGGTTCAACTCAAGTGTTTCGGCAGTCTATCTTCCGGGTTCGCAACAAAGGCTTCTGACATGGATCTTGGACTTCTTTCTCCAATGTCAGCCACGCAGCCAGATGCCCCGGGCTCCCCTATTCCGCGTTTGTTGGAGAAGGCATTTTTGGAGGCTGGTCTGGGCGCTAGGTTGCTTACTCGTACCAGAGTCCCTATCATCAAGCTATGCGAGGCTCCGCCAGAGAAGCTGCGACAAGCTCTTCTTGAAGAACGCTTTCGATGGGAGAATGGGCTCGACGAGGTTCACGAGGGTCACGATGATGATGACGCCGATCAGCACACGTCATCTCAAGATCAAGACAATGGTCGAAATCATATCAATCAGGCTTCAAGCAAAGTATCCGCCACTGCTGAATTTACCTCTTCAGACGCTGGCACGGGGGAATCGAAAGTAATTGAGCTCAAGCAAGGACCAAAGAATTCCCTTTCCTCGTATTACGGCTTGGCCAAACGAGTTCTTCGTCGGGCCGGTGGCCGTGATGTGACAATTTCGAACTACCGATCCTTCGTGGATCACGACTGGGTCTTGTTGAACAGGGTCAGCGAAGCTTTTGTCGCCGGTCTTACAGATGCATGCCTCCGAGATCGCCTGCGCATCTATCCGTCTCTTACATTCTCGAGCGTTGCAGATCAACCAGTCAAACGATCCCTGCTCGGCGTTTATACTCAAGTGGAAGGTGAGCAGATTCGGCTGCTATGGGAGGAGAGCGGTGTAGAAGAGCGAAGCCAACCCTCACGCCTCCTCACTGAGCAATCGTTGAAGCTTTGGGAGGACGTTCAATGCAAGGAGAACTTTGGAATCGATCCGATATCATATACTAAGGAGCTTCAACTGGCCCTTGACAAGCTTAAAAAGGCCCCCTCCGTGCAATTCGTGACCTTGGAGCAGGGCCAACATGAGACACCAGTGTCTTATTACACGAGAGCTTTGTATATCTTTAACGGCTTGAATCCTGCTAACCAGGAAGTCGCATCAAAGTGGACAGATATCCTCATCACTCAGTATGTTTCTGGTATTCATCAAGAGGATATACGAAAAACACTACAAAACTTCATTGCCACCCGTCCTAAATCACTGACGTATAGAGGCATCGGCCTTCTCCACAAGAGCATACATCTGGCATGGGAATTTGAGCGGGCGCTTGACAAGGATTTGTACGATGATGCCGTTGTTCAAGATGTGCAGAACTATGTCTCATTGCTTCGATCTCCTTTGCAGCAAGCTGATAGCAACGACTTTGGCGATGGATTCTCGATCCCACTGGCCTCAAGTACATTGGACCTTGTAACGAGAATCCGTCAGTTGCCAGATCCACATAAGATGGCCCCCAATCAGCCACGCGATCGTTACAAGGACCATCTGGAGTTCCCTAAGATGGGCGCAGGTGTTCAATGCGACATCAACTTTTCGGCACATTTGGCTCTTCATAATACGGCACTTCTGCGCTGTTATTCTCATACCGATCCTCGTGTCCGGCCCATGGTCTTATTTGTGAAGCATTGGGCAAAAGTGCGGGGCATCAATTCTGGCTATCGTGGGACATTGAGCAGCTATGGCTACGTTTTGATGGTCCTGCACTACCTGGTCAACGTCGCTGACCCTTTTGTCAGCCCCAATCTGCAGCTATTCGCTCCGCCACTCCCACCAGGACTTTCCCCTGTCGAGTTCGAAAACATGACGAGTTGCCGGGGTCACAACGTTCAGTTTTGGCGCAATGAGGAAGACATTTTACGTCTCGCCCGTGCAAACCAGCTCAATAGGAACAGCGATACTATTGGACATCTCTTACGCGGTTTCTTTGAATACTATGCCCATAGCAGCATGCTAAGTACCTCCTCAGGTAGAGGATTTGATTGGGGTAGAGATGTTCTTAGTCTTCGTACCCCTGGTGGCTTGCAGACAAAGCAAGACAAAGGTTGGACAGGGGCCAAGACAGTCATTGAAGCTCAAAATTTGGGAACTCACCCCCAGCCCCAGTCCGAACAAGCAGCTTCAACATCAGAAGATGCTAAGGAGCATGCTGGGAAAGAGACAATGACACAACTCAAACCGGTTAACGGAGCGCCCAAGAACACCGAGTTCAAGGAAGTTCGCCATCGTTACCTCTTTGCTATTGAGGATCCGTTCGAGCTGGATCACAACGTCGCTCGAACTGTTACCCACAACGGAATTGTTTCTATTCGGGATGAATTCCGCCGAGCATGGAGGATCGTCAAATCTGCGGGGAACGGCAACCCTCAAGAAAACTTACTTCGGGACGTGAATGATATCGAGGAAGAAGCAAGCCCATTGTCTCTGCTTCTGGACGACATTCATGGGCTTAGCCAAGCTGGAAGCAAATAATTGTATGAGTATCTGGGTGATGATGTACGAACATTCGGGTGGTTAGGTGGCAGTGTAAAGAAACGCAATTGCGTTATTTAATATGCGAGTCAATAACAATTCATGTCTTCAGTCGGATGGATTACTACTTTTAGGCAGTTGTCGCTTCGCAGTGATTACACGAAACTAGATGTGGCAGACCTGGACTTGCAATATTGATAGTATCTGAGGTTTCAATCCACACCATTAGCTTTCATGGGATAGAACATCAAACATGTTCCTTGTCCCCGACTTTATAACCCTCGCTTTCGTCTGGGGTGAATCTTGGTTGGTAACCTTTCGCTTCTTATTCTTATTTTGATCCTTTCGTTTACGCTTTGCACTGTCATCAACATTTGGCAACGGTACAGATGTAGCGACTATCTCGTAAACCCCCGTGTTGCTGGTCGGTTGTAGGAATTCGAGCGTTTTGTCGATATTAGGGCATTCCGTCAGGGGTGGTAGCAATGATAACATGTCTCGCAGTTCCGGCAAGACCTCTGCGGGCTGTCCAAGTGATAAAACCTGCTTCAAAAGCCGAAATGAGTAGTAAGCTGCTTGAAGTTGCGCTACGAAGTGAATAGTGTCCCAAGAAACCCGTTTGGGCAATGGTTTCTGCAGGCTCGCTTCGATTGTCTGCAACATGTGTGAAGATCTACCCTCTTCGTAACAATGTCGAATATCCAAAGTCAAGTAAATTATGTGCCATGCTCGAATAGTGTCGCTGCCCGTGACTAATTTAATCGTAGACATCAGTCTTGTGATGTCTCGCACCAAGGCTTTTGCCGCTTTTTCGGGAAGCATGGGAACCTGTCGCCCTTTTTGCGCTGTGGTATTCACGCGACGATACTCCTGCACAACTGAGGATGTTCCAGGGATAGCCCAGCGTGCTATTGTGTAGGCCAGTTGTCGGATCGATGTACTCTGCTCCCAGGCACTTCCCCGTTCTGGACTTTCCAAAAGGATGGGGAGGAACATCTTGGGGTCATCCGTTGTGTCCATTTGAACTCCTGTATGTCCCAGCTGCAGCACCATCTCCGATATCCTCGGGTCCAGAGAGTCGATCCGTATGGGCGTTCCATAAACAGAAACCGGTATGGGAGCAACAGCATGGTCTTGGTATTCCTGGCAGAACTCAGCATACCCGATCTGATCAGCAAGTGGCCGTATACAATCTTGTAGGAGTTGTGGGAGAGTCGAATGTGGGGAAGATTTTCGCTCGTATGCAAATCGACAAATTTCTGCAGATGACGCAAGTTTGAGTTTCTCACAGATATTTGTAGGGTTGAAACTTGCACATGCAAGACGTGACTGCTGGTCGAGGTATATGTCACGTATAAAAACGACATCTCCCTCTCCCAGATCGTGGACGAGAAGGTCGGAATCTGAGGTCAGGACAGTGCCACCTGATTGTGATAGATGTTGTGCGCAGTATGCGTCAGCCTCCCCTGGAACGAGACAAACAAGACATGCATAGCGTGGCGATGATCTCAGGGCGTCAATTATAGCAGGAACATGGAAGCTAGGAGGTATTGCTCGTTTCCCCAATGGAGGCCTAGCAGCCGAGAAGAGAGCTGGAGACGGTTCAAAAGGCGTTGTGAAGTATGTTGGAAAGAAGCCACTGGTTTCGGCAGAATGGGTCTTCTTTAACTGATTGAAACTTTCAATCATCCGGTGCATACGAACAGGCGCCTTGTCTGGAGGTAAGTATCCATCAAAGTATATAGCGTCGCTGATATGTGGTGTCAGTATGTATCTGTTAACTCAGCAAGAACACCAGACATACACGATGACACTGCGTCGAGTCAGTTCATCTAGCCAGGCTACGGCAGTCTTGCCCAGAATTTCGTACGAAGGTTGAGGAATTCCATGTCTGATGCAGATATAAAGAACATGATAGGCCAGGGCAGGACCATCGATAACCACACTTTTGTTGTCGAGAACTTGATGAACGACGTAGGGCTCCAGGGTAGAAATTAAACGGGGGATCCCCATGTTGAGGGGATAGTCTAAGTTGCCAGTTTCTCTTCCCCTTTGGGATCGCTACTATATCTCCACTAGCATTAGAGAATGTACTTGAGGATTCCGAGCCGAAAGCTTCTTACGCTAGCTTGAAAAGTCGTATGCAGTCGTTGTCTGTGTCTGTGTATGACTATTCGCACTGGTGTTTTATTGTGTGTAGGCTGTGAAAATGGTCAGTGATGTGGGGTGAAGGGCATGTGGAGTAGGGGTTGATTAACTGGCTGGGCTTCTTAGTATGAACATTGAGTGATGAAGTCTTGACGGATTGACTGATGGACAATTGCGAAGGTTAGTTGCTAACCTTGTTGAGAACACTAAGTTGAGTTCATTAGGGATCAAGGCTTGCTGTGTGCCTACTAACTTACTTTCTTAAGTTAAGGACTAACGTGCTTGATAAGCGAGT
>JAPHDB010000053.1:0-44113 GCA_030772735.1 Fusarium sp. MBC 181
TTGCTTATCAACCACGTTATATCTTCTTAGCTTAGCGCTTACGCTATACTGTAAGTTTTATTAGTTTCGACGTTAAAGGGGCATACAATGGCGTATGCAAAAAGAGATTGCTGCAGCGGATAAAGACGAGAGGGATCCCGGAGGGTCTCTTACGCTGGGTGGATGCTTTTTGCTCTAAGCGAACTGCAACTATTATAATTAATGGATAAAGCTCTGAAAGCTAACCTCTACTACAAGCAGGACTTCCGCAGGGGTTGCCCTTATTGCTGATACTGTTCCTATTCTTTAACGCAGATCTAGTGTAGATTTAGATTGATAGAAATAGTAGTACTATTACCTTTGTTAACAACTATACAGCGTAGGTATTGGGACTGACAGCCTAGAGCAACCAGAGAGGAATATAAGTAATAATTAATAAAGCACTTAACTGGGAGAGATAGAGCAGTGCGACTTTTAAGGCGGAAAAGATAGCAATTATATACTTTACTAGGTATACAGTAAGGGTAGACTTAGAACCTTTTACTATTAAGGGTAAGAGAGTCTTTCAAAGGATTAGGTTAAGATCCTAGGTATTATTATAGACTTACAGCTTTACTATAAATAGTACATTGCAAGGGTAGCAATAAAGGGTTTAGGAGCTGTAATAGAACTGAAATAACTAAAGGGAATAGCTCCCTTAACAGTAAGGTAGATTTTTATAGCTATAGTAGCTCCTGTAGTAGACTATACTTCTAATGTCTGGATATATATATGTAAAATAGGACCGGCGTATACTATCCAGTAAGTACAGAGAATAGGTATACAAGTAATTATAGGGTCCTTTATAAGCGTAGTAATAGGAGTAGCTAAGGCTAAAGCCTACATAGCAACTATCTATAAATAGTTCTGGAGGAGAGTAAGCAAGCTATAGGTAGATATACATACACTGCTGCAAACTAACCTAGTCTAGAATCTCCTACAAGGAATTAAAAACTTTAAACGCTTTATATCTCCTCTTAGGCGTATTGCGGATATATGCAGAGAGCTACTAAAGGATACTATAGAAGTCATTTAACCATTTACCCTTGCGCTATGGAAGGCATACCTATAAGTTATACTAAACAGTTAAGGAGAGGAAGAAGAGGATAAGAGCAAAGAGCTAGCTAAAGCAGGATGGGTGGTTAGGATAGCGATAAGTAGCTCTGCGCAGAATAATCTGGTTGGCATAGGAGGAACTATTAGAATCCCTATATCTGTGGTAAGAGCTGGCAAGATTAGCGAAACCTTTTCGGCTACCCTAGGTACAAGGGAAGAACACAACCCCTACACAGCTGAACTAGTAGCAATTGCTTATAGCCTTAACTATCTGCCGGCAATAAAGTATTAAGTCATTGTGATTGTAATAAGCAATAAATCGGCTGTATAAGCTATAGGTAACCCTCGCTAGCAGTCAGGTTAAGGGTATATACGAGAGATATATAATGCTATAGAAAAGCTTAGAAGAGACGGAAATAGAGTTAACTTTATCTAGCTACCACCTAACAGCGAGCTTAAAATTCAGAAGACAGCTAAGATGTCAGCCCGTAATGCAACGGAGCCATACATAACGCTGCAGAGAGGATTTGCTAAAGTAAAGACTACAATTCTTAATCGAACGAGGGCAGATCTACGAAGGGAGAGGAAGCTACCAGATAAAGTTAGCAGGCATTCTAGAAAGGTTAACTTAGCTCTGCCTGGTAAATATACCCGCCTGCTGTATGACCAGTTGTTATGGAAGGAGGCCAGCGTGCTGGCACAACTTAGAACCGGAATAGCGCGGTTGAATGGTTATCTATATTAGATCAGGGCAACACCGTTAGATGAGTGCCTGTGTGGGCGTGCAAAAGAAACGGTAGAGCATTTCCTCTTTTGATGCGTGAAATGGACGTCACAACGCAAAGAGATGTTTCAGTGTACGGATGAGAAACGCGGTAACCTCTCCTTTCACCTAGGAGGCAAGGCAGCATCAGATGGTCAGAAATGGGCGCCGAACATGGATGCGGTACGAGCTACAGTCAGGTTCGCGATCGCCACAGGTCGCCTAGAACAGAGATGACAGGGACACCGCTATCCTAGCAACATTATGTTAATACTAACCGATAACCCCCGAAGCCCTCAAATAGTCAAAAGCAGGCATCGCTTCAGCCGCCGAAGATAGGAAACTGAACACTTGGAGGAATTGGGCTTCAAGTTCACCTGCTACTACTAACACCAAGGAGGACTAAGGAGAAGAGCGATGATTGGACTGGAAGGAATAAGGCGAGAATCGTCTGGGCTTGACGAGAGCAAGGCAATAACTAGCGAAGTGTATGTACCTTTAGCTTCAGAGCCCATTGGGCGTTGGCCTACCGGGCGTAATAGACTTGTATTGTATCGTATTTGATCATCGAATCGACCAAATGACTGAGACACCTTGTGCATATGCTTCTCGATTATCCCGGTATAGATCTGCCGAAGGAGTCGAGGGTTACTGCAAACCTGTACCTTTGACGTTACTATTCGAACCACATTGGTGAAGCCAATCAAAGTTCAAGTCTACCCGCTGGAAAGCGGGGTAAAATCAATCAATTGTACAACAATTGGTTTTGGATGGTAAGGCTATGCACGTGGCTGACGCGGTAGGCCCTCTACACAATATCAGTGCCTGAAGCGGGGAAACTCCAGTTCACAACCCGAAGCTGTCCCCCAAGCCTTCACAATGAAGAAATCGCCCCTCGAGCTAGATCCAGAGGCCGATGCGCTGCTCATCTTGCAGCGTCCCAACTTGCAACAGGTTCATGCAGTGAAGGAACAGGATGTGCAGTATACGAAAGAGAAGGCCGAACCGAGTACGACCCCCTTGCCACAAGCCAAAGGGAGGAGGAAAAGCAAAACACCAACAGACCTCGATAAGATCACATCTCTGCAACTATATTAGGAGAACGGTAATCCTAATGAGATTGAATTTCGAGTATCCACTAAGCATCTTTGCATCGCGTTACTAGTCTTTAGCAAGATGATACGAGGTAACTTTTAAGAATTGTAACTTAACAACAACAGCTTCTTAGGAATTAGAGCTTTAGACTAGAACACCTAGGCCCTCCTTATCTTACTTAACATTATACATAGCCACTACCGCTAAGTGCCTAGAGAGCTAGATCTGGACACTATAGCACAAATCGGGTTCCTTGTTAATTACTATAACTGCCTTGAAATTATTGAGGTTTTCTTTAATTACTGGTACGCGTATCTCTACAACTGGTAGGAGTATAGCTAGTTAAACTTTAATAAAAGCTTACTAAATTCTTTTAGTAAAATAGAGTTAGTGCTATTATTTGTTGCCTTGATATTTTAAAGCCTAGTGGTTTTTAAGAATCTAACAATTTCCGCAATACTTACAATATATAGACTTATTAAAATACATCTACCAATACCTAGTTAAATCCTTAGTATATACTTATGCTTAACCCGCCATATAGATAGAGTGGCTAATGTTAAGTAGATAAGATTAATTAACAATGCATAGGACTACTCTATTAACTCTTCTCTCGGCTATATACCCTGCAAGAAGACCTTTTCGTGGGGCAAGTTGGTTGTTCCCTGGAATGTTCATGTAGACTCCTCGGATACCTGATGAAACAAATGCGGGACCAGGGTCTGCCGATGATGAAGCCAGAAACACTATTTTCGGGATTTAGTGTTACTTCAGTGGCTGGAACCATCTGTGGCATCAGGACTCCTTTCTGGCTCGATGAAAAAAAGAATCTGGACTCTTGTAAGCTGGAGAAGAGCCTTTGTTTGGACGCTGAAGAACTGGGTATATCGGCAGCAGGGTTGAACTTGGACGACCTTTAGGGCAGCCCAATTTAAGTACATTAGTCAGGTGCTATTCGTTGATGATTTAAGTTGAACCGGCTAAGAAAATGGGTCAGGAGGTCAACAGATTTATGAGTTATCGGTTAAGTCCCATCATCTTCTGTAGAATGCCTAAGGTAAGGGACGTCTTCCTACTATTGTGCGCAGTCGTGGTGGTAATTCGACGAAGCACAATAAATCTGGCCCGTGCCCGTACCATGTCCTTTGTAACTTAGTTGAACTCAACATTTACCAGTATAGAAGGAAGCGACACAAACGCTGCTTTTCACTTAGTATATGGCCCCCTAGTAGCTAATGACCAAATCAACTCTAGTAGAGTTGATTTTATTAACCCACTTTAATCCTAGTAGGGTTGATTGTTCCTAGGGTGTAGAGTTGATTTAATAGGATTCCATATATAGGAATAGTAGTGCTGATCAGAACCGGGTGTTACCCCAGAACGCGACGCATCCTGCCGCGTAAAGTGCCTACATCATTATTAAATCTCCCACTTTCACTGAAAGTGGAATCTTTATAATGCCATTAGCTGGCAATCCCTGTAACTACCCTGCATCCCACTTTCACCTGAAAGAGGGTTCTTAATATATATGCTCTAAGCAAAGTTTAAGCTAAAGTAGTAATCTTGCTATTTTATTGGTCAACTTTGCTTTTTTTCTATTGAAGAGTTTTAACTCTAAGCTATTTAAATGACCTAAATGCGTTAATGCGCGTATAACGTATTTATCCTGGCTGCCTATACGTTTAGGGATATGGGCTTTAAGCAGTTAGAGAGTTCTATTTCTATTACTCTCTTAAGCTATCCGGAAGTATCAATCTTGAAGTTAGGATATTTAAATTATGAAAAGGCTATTCAAAAGTACTCAAACTGATCGTATTACGGTTACTGGAACGAGCAAGACGACCCTATAGCTCCAATACACCCACTAGGCCAAGCTGTTCCGCAACAGATTACTTGAAATCATCGCTACTACAACTAAGCAATTAGCCTTACAACCAAGTAGAAACTACCGTATCTACTTAGCAAATTGTAAGGGTTCCCTTTGTAGAGCTCTGCTGAAACTAAGGCTTAGCTACAGATTATCCTTCACGGGCTAGACTTAATGTTCAATAGGGCAAGAGCTACACTCGATTGTACGCTGTATATCTCTCGCTGTTGGCTAAATACATTTGCGAAAGATGCTTTTTAGCTGTACGGATTTTAGCTTATAACAAGCTTTAAGAGATATTTGGCAATATAGAAAAGATTTATTAGCTTTATATTTTGCGTTCTGCAGTACTTACTACTACAGCGTTAGGAAGTATATAACTTACGTCTAGGATTTAATAAGGTAAAGATAATATAGCATATACTATACTTAGTTAAATAACTACAATTGGGAGGAGATAATTATATTAGTAATAGCTTAGATAGTAAAGATAATAAACCCTATAAGTTATATATATTATGCACTAAGCTTTCCTTAGACATAATGTAGATAATAAGCTAGCTAGTTACCTAATTGCAAGAGTCCTATGCTTACTGGGATGTAAAGAGTAATTTTAATACTTGTAAATAAGAATACCTTATTATTAAAGCAAAAATAGGTTAATTGTATTATTGTTAGTTCTAAGTTATATGTGTCTAAGAGGAGTACAGCTCCTTATATAGTATCCTTATCCTAACTACTAGTAGATTAGACTACTATAGCTACACTATCTTAATACTGCTCTATTGGTAATGTTGCTTAGAATTATATGCCTTTTAGGTTAGGAATGGTTCTACTAACGATTAAGGGACCTATAAGTAGGTCTTCTATCTATTTAGCATGCTTTGGGATACTGGGAGTTTAACTATTAAGACTAGAAAGTAGTCTTTACGCTATACTGCTAGTCTTCTTTACTCTTAATTCTACTCTAGTATTAAGAAAGTATTTACAGCGTAAAATATATATCTATTTACAAATACAGCTATTAAGATACTTACCCATAATAAGAAGCTAAGAAAGCTATAGAAACTCATTAGAGGCAGTCTTAGTTACTAGCTAACTGCATTAATTAAGGCATACCTATACACAAAGCTTTAATGCTATTATACCTTACTAGGATCTATGCAGAAATCTTTTAGCATTAAAGAAGAGTATTATATTTCTAAGGAGCTATTCTATACTATTAACAGCCAGATAAGCTCCTAAGAGCTCTACAATAAGTACCTTATTATACCTACTAAAGACTTAAGCATCTTCTTCTATTTACACATTAAATGGGTTAACGTCTCCTAGAGTATTGCTTGAAGCATAATCTGTATAAGCAACGCGTTGTTGTCCGTTGCGCCTTCTATTATCTGTAGTTCTCCAGCCCTTTTAGTTAGCCTATTCTCAGTTTTATTCTTACTTTCTCGCAGTTAGTGCAGTCCTATCTTCCTTATTGCACTAGTCTTCTTATCGACCGCCTGCAGCTTCTCCTGCAATTTTGCCGTTGGCTTCGCAGGTCTCAAAGATTAACGCGTCGCAGCGACAGAATCCCCACCTACAACCAGAATTTCATTAGTAGTTACATCCATTTTGCAATACAACGCTTACAGCTACACTAATTTCCACTTAACTAAGAGATTGTAAAGATTGTAAGGATTGTCTTTCTGCGTAAGGCTAACTTGCGCCATATAATGTGCTAAAATTTAAGCTCTGGGATTAAGTAGAGTGGCTTTTAACCCTAGTGTGTGTAGAACTAGGTAGACTATAACATGCTATCTTGCTTTATTCTCCGGTTCTATGCAGAGAATATGCTTATAGAATTATATATATAACAGCTTTTATTAAAACATTAAAGTTTAGGTCTATAAATATTTTAAGTTTACCTATGTAATATGCTGTAGCTTAATTATAGCTATTCCCTGTTTTAGTACAGAGAAGAGTAATATACTAATATATATTTCCACTACTTTTAAGTTCTATTAGCACTATAACTTACGTTAAATATTAGCGTATCAGTTTACAACGTAATAGTAACATTATAGTTAGTTGCTATCTGGCCAGTATAATAAGCAGCCAAATCGTCCGGGGTATTGTAGTACTCGGCGTTAACTTGATTGCCTATATCCTTAATATTAGCCTAGGTAGCGCCACACTAACGAGCGTGCCTCTTATTAATAGCAATAATAATGTGCCGCCCGTGTTAGAGTGTAACCCTACCGCCTACATGGTGATTGGTCTATGAGGCTACCACCTTTAACAGCTAACTGCGCTCCCAAGGCCCAGTCTCGCCCAACGATCCGTAAGCGGCCTGATACAGTCGATATACATGACTGACCATTAGCTTGTTAACGCGCTTCGGCAGGAAACGGGGGATAATCTTAAGGGAGGCATAGTAGGCTAGTTATTTATGGGATTATATGATAAGCACTACTTCTCTGTCGATGACGAATACGCTCTGGGCATGGTTCATCCCGTTAACCAGGCAGCAGGCCTGTAGTCTCCTTACCCCGGCTCGGCTGGCTTCCTCGTATAGTTAGCAAGGAGTAGTAGGAATTCTTCAAACTTCCTTACTACCCTGTGATACTTTTGGACGACAGTTTATTTCTACTTGCCCTGCCTATTAAAAAAAGTTGTACTTTCGCAGGCCAGAAATAAGGTCTTCTGGCATTTCTGCCTCCTTCCCAGCAAGCCCGTTGCTATAGATAAAAGTCCTACTACGCAGGGATCTAGGTTAAGTTATACTTAATTCTAGCCAGCGGGATAGCAAAACAAACATCTTTGCCCTCTTTCAACTTCAGTGAATCCCATAGCAGATCTTCTGCATCAGCCGTTATCCCGGCGACTACACTCCGGATACCGTTTATATAGATTGGTTTGTTTATCGTTGTAGTATTTATTACTAAAACCAATATATCTTGCATTAAGGATAATAAGCAGCGGTACCTAATAGAAGCTAGCTTAGATAAGATAGTAGATGTATCCCGCTCCTTAACGTTAGTAAAGAATAGTAATAATAAGAAAATGCTTGTTATCTCCTAAATGCACACAAGCCTCCAAGCCAGTCACAATGATAAGTTCAGGCCAACCAGAGCTCTTATTAGTAACGATATCTTGGCTTATGCAATTTACTGCCCGAAGAGTAGGTAGACTTATATCAAGTCTTTATCAGTTACACTCTCTGAGAACCCCTATAGGAGGCTAGGAAGATTATGGGATGGTATTTCTAATATTGGAACTTGCTGAATAGCACCTTAAGCTAAGGATCGGGCTAAGAAAGTGAAGTAAGTTGCACATGTAGTAAATTAAAGGAATATCTGTAAGATATCTTTAGGAAATTAGCTGACTTTTGGTAATAGCAATAGTAGGCTGGGTTAACACTAAACTTGTTAACTAATACCGAACTATGACAATAGGACTCTGTCATCCTGCCGAGCGATGCCTCATGGGCTCATACGCGCTGTCCCTAGAGAGAAACCACCCCCTAGCATGAAAACCAGTATCCCCCAATTCTGGTGACCGACTACGTAACGTTAAGCTCCCACGGGACCTCGGAGGTACATGTAGGGTCTTCGGACGCGAAGCGGGACTAGGCGACGCGTCCCGCGAACTGATACCAAGCATCTCCTGTTCCACATGCTTATAGCTCGCCGTTTCCTGCGTCCACTTTTAGCCGCGGAGTCCACCTGTAGCCTAACGGACAATGCCCATTAGAGGGAACTGGGAAGCAAAAGTGCCTTGCTTCCCCTTTAAGCGCACCTTGCGGATCCTCTATGTAAGGAAACTTAAGATAATAGATGCAGTAAGGGTGAAAATACAGCCGATCCAAACCGTGCGAATGTAGACGTTGCCCTATTGTGCAACTATTTTACCAGAACCAGTAGTCTTGAGATTGGCTGTGAGTTTTGCGAGCCTTCCTACAAAGGTAAGCAATAAGGTAGCTGTCACAATGGCAGAAATAGTAGATACCTGAGTAGCAAATGGTTAGTAGAGTGGTCTAGGGGTTAAATATATGTCTTTATGAAATTTAAATCTCACCCATAAGAGAATAGTAGCTATAACAGCACTCCAGTATAAGCAGAAGGCGAAAATAGCACAGACTGCTGACAAGCTGACACTAGAAGCAGTAGTTAAAAGGCCAGCATAGATGAGTTTTGGCGCTGAGCGGATTAGGTTATTTTCAGTCAGGTCTACGCCCTACACTCGCCAAAGGCTACAAATAGTCACACGTTAGTACTTGCGCTAACGGAGTTCTTACACCTATAGAGACTTACTGTTAGAGGTTGAAGAGCTGTTTTCCCTAGGATGAAGAGTAGTTAGCCTTATAGCGATCGCTGGTTTTCTTCCCGCTATAGTAGAGAGCTGGGAATAAGGCAAAGAAATCCTTCTGTTTAGAAAAATTGTAAGAGTCTGGGAGACCTTTGTAGGTCTCTTTGCTAATCTTATAAACGTATTTACCGGCGTTAATCTAACTAGCCCGTTAGCAAGAGCTGCCGTAAGTAACGCGGTCTTTGTTTTTCTAACTTACATAAACAAGATATAAACCAGGTGTAATAGGCAAACGGTTTGTATTATCCATTGATCTAGTGCTAGCTTGTAGGAGTATTCCGATTCTATAGAGGAGTAATGCCTAGGTGATTAGGGCAGTTAGTAAAAAGAGAACACAGAAGCCAAGTTTACCAAGTTTACCGAGTTTAAATATAATAAATTAATGTTCTGTTTCTCTTCTTTAATTAATTCTCTAACTGAGTGCTGCGCGGGGAAGGAGGAAGAGGTTCAAGTACCTACGAAAGCCAGTGTAGTGGAATATTCCGTAACAATTGAATCTTCCTTAAGAGACGTCTTGGAAATAATTGGGTCTTAGCTCTAGTTTAAGCAAAGTGTGCTAATTAAGCGCTAGGCTAGCTTAGCACTACAACGACAAGCTACTTAAAGTAGCGGAAGCTTTAAAACCTAAAGTAGCTGTAGAGGTGGCCTTAATTATGTCTCTGTGTACATCCAGCAGTAAGGGATAGGGCTTATGTGTTGGAATAGAGTGTGCAGTTATGGTAAGCAAATTAGTAGTAGCTTAGCCTTAATATGCCACTATGGGATTGAACTCTTGTAAGAGTTTACCTTAACTACTAAGAGTTAAGCTTACTTAGTTACTATACAGAGAATATGGCCTATTTACGCTGCATAATGATGATTAGATTTGTTGATGCGTGGTCATAGGCTGTTGCCACCTATAAACCAGGTTGGTGTTTTAGGCTAACTGAGAAACGGTCGTTCAGCCGCTGTAAAGCTTAAAGCTGCCCAGTTTCACTGGCCAGCTCTAATAGAATGATTAGTTAGTTGAATATATAATCAGGATTTGTTTAGCCACCAGGAATCTAGAATCATAGGTGTAACTTTAGCCTGTAATTATCCTTACTATACTAGTTAATCTCTCCCCTTAGGGTAGCGACATTAGCGATGCTGCGCTAGGAATATTGGACATGTGATGGTGACTCAGCTTATTATATTCGCACGGGTAGTTACTCCTAGTCTTAATATAATAATTAACCTTCACCCCGTCCTCTCGTCGCTCTCGTGTGAGCAAGTTGAAACCTAACTGGCATGCTTTGAGGCTGAAAACACTGCGTCTAGCTTACTCTATACGCCTATTGCGTCTACCCTCTGCCATGTTTCCTCAAGGCTATATTTTCACATCAGTGTTCACTTTCACTGTTATCGCCAATGTAGCCGTAAGACCGCTGTAAACGTTCCCTATTTCTAACCCGCGCTATCCTGTGTTTCCTCCTCCTGCTGCGGGCAGCACAGGGTGCAGGCCATATACAGAAAGGTTCTGTAACACTCTCATAGCGACATGCAACTTTTGTCTTCCTTAAGGAGGCGGCGGAGCTTCGCTTCTCTATTTCACAGGGTACGTTGACCCGCCGAAAGACTACGTTGTCAGCCTTGAGAAATATGCCTTGTACTACATTCTACATGTGGAGTACCTGGTTGAGTTTTCTAAGAACCCTATGCCCTTCTAAACGCCGTTAAGCCTACCCTATTGCGGAATTAATCCTACTTTGAAACGTAATTTAGATAGCCTTGAACGTCGCGAAGGGATTAAGAGGATTAAGATTAGGGATTGGTTCAAGAAGCTAAAGACAGAGGGTAAGAAGGTTAATGAGAATGTTATGATAGGGCTGGGTTCTATTCGTAAGTTAAAACACTTGCTGTTTATTGTCATTTGAACATTGGCTGACTAGGTGTAAGTCGCTCCATTCCTTGATTCCGGTCCAACACCTCCCAAATTCCTTCCTCGCCCGATATGCATCCCTAAAAGAATTCATGTACCCGTCCACTTCACAGTCTTTACAACTAATATCACGACATCTTCGCTTGTCAATGCCACAGTCCTGGAGAAACAGATTAATGTCACCAACAATGCTTTCGAACCCCTCGGTATCAGCTTTTTCATATCATCTCTTAGTTATCACGTTGGGCGTGAGTGGGAGCGGTTTACCCACAACAAAAATGGAGGCAACAAAGATTACAGAACATACGCCCAGAGGATTAAAGCCGAAAATCGCTATGGCGGAAACGACGAAGTCAGTATATGGGTAGTGGAGGAGATTGATAAGATTGACTGCAAAACTGGGGTCAGAACACTTGGGTATTGCACTCTAGCCCGAAATGTCAACACAGCAAATCATAATGTTGACGGGTGTGCAATTATTATTGACTCTCTTCCTGATATAAACTGGAGAGGTGATGGTCCAGGAGACGGTTCTCTCCTCACTCACGAGCTTGGCCATTGGTTTGACTTGGAGCACGTTTTCCCCGACAATAATGGCACCGGTTGCACTGGCGAGAGTGACCTGATCGAGGATACATTCCAATTCCCCAACGATAACAACATGTTTGACGCCGAACAACTCAGGTGCTGCTCGACTAAAGTTGGCGACAAGATAAAATGGGATTTTTGTAGCGATGAAGAGACCTACAAAGTCGCCAATTACATGAGCTACAGTAACATCAGTGGCCAGATCATTCCGGGCAATGTTAAAGGAACTATGCCATGGACAACTGAGCAGCGGTCCCATATGTTCGCCAGCTACTTTGTCCACCGACGGCCACCTCCTACAAAAGTAACCATTACTTGCAATGATTATCCCGTCTTCCCTGATTCCCCAGCCTCGAGAATGAAAGCTAGAGCGGGAGCTTTCGCACCAAAAGAGCGCGCTTCAGGGCTCTTTGCAATTCGAGGGGAAAAGCTTCTGAAGCAAGGCAATCATCTTCTAGAACAACTTATCAAGCGTTGTTCATCTCCCCCAAATCCAAACGTTGTGGAGGCTATTAATATTTTCAGTGGCGAGATCGTTACTTGCGATATGCAAGGAAATTGCAAGGAACCGTCCACAGGTCTTCGCTGTCCTGACGGTAAGACTCCTCCATGCCGTATCGATGAATTCTGCTTGGACGGTTCGACACAACCTTGCAACGAAATCTGTTGGGACAAAACTGCACCACCATGCACGAACCTAGGAGGCAGTACTTGTCCTGACGGACTACTTCCAACATGTTTTGGTGCAAATACAGATCCCAACAAACCGGACCTCGTTCAAAACGAACGACTAGTATGTCCAGCCGGATGTAAGATTCACGACAACAAATGCGACCCAACTACAGCTCCAACTTGTATCTTTCCTGATCCTCGAGTTTTGAATCCTCGGGGTGCTTGTGCGTGTCGTCCGGGTTTCAAGACTTCTGGTTATAAGGACACGGACACTACCAAGCAGTGGCGACTGCCGATTCCAGGACAGGAGCATCGGGTCTGGGTGGCAGAGGGGGTGAAATGCGATATCCTATGTGCAGTTTCCACTGGCGTGGGTAGTTGTAGGGAAGTGAGAGAAGTTGCGGAGGAGTGCGTTGGGAATTAGCAAATCTTCGGTCGGCGTTTGCATTGAGGACATGGGTATTTTCCCTACCTACCATGTATTTTAGTGGTAGTTTGGCCTAAACTACCAATTGGGGCTATAGGTACGGGCCAATAGCCGTAGAGGGATGCGCGCGGGGTTAGGTCCGGGATGCGGACAGGGAGGCCAAACTACCAGTGGCTCACTACCATGCTGTGATATAGCCAATCAGAACACAGGAAAGTGGACTTCAAAGTCAAGGAAAATGCAAAAAAAAAAAGAAAATGCAAAAAAAAAAAAGAAATCTAAGGCGGAGAACGCGTGAGTTACAAACTATTCCAAAGTCGAGAATCAATTTTTTACCAATTCTAGAAGAGATGCATGGCGGAAACTTCGGCTTATTTGAATTAATAGTCCATTTATTATGAAATGTCTGGAGGGTGTTCTCGACTCCGTGGTATCGATCGAGTTTCCAGATTATTTCAACGATCTACTAAGAAATAGCGAGAAAAGCGATCGCAGCCTTTTATTTCATTGCATCAATTTTAAAATCAATCGATGCGGCATTATAAAACTTTCGGTGAATCAGACAATGATCAGGGCTGCTAAGTGAACCGGTGCTTGGGAAGGTAGCATTTATAAGTTATAGTGACGAATATTACATCATTAAATGCTTAAAATTGCATAACTTTATGATGCCAGAGCCACCTTACGCGTTAGTAGACCAATCTCTCTAAAAAGTTCTACAAAATGGGAACCATAAAAACCTCTACTAGAAGTTCCATTTACCTAAAAGCATCAATGCCAATTCGTGGCGCGAGTTTCGGCACTCGTCAACCTCCTGATGCGATTCAACAACTCATCCGTCGCTAGCTCACTGACCAAGAGGCTGACAATATCTTGTCGAGGTTCCAAAAAGCCTACATCCCCAACCATCAGGTGTTATGGAGTGGTATGTTGCGTAAGCAGGCCCAGCAATGGGCTGATGCGCATGGTTTTTAAACATTGACAACTACGCTTAGCCCACTTTTGAATCTCAATGACCTGGGATACCCTCACGGCCAAAACTCTCCGAGATACATCCATGGCGCTTCTATTATCTTCGCATAGTTTATTTCCTACGATAACCTGGTTACCGTACTTTTGCATCCTCTACCTATCCCTTTTCATCCTTCTGGACAAGCATTTTACCAATTATATAAAGAGCCTATCATTATGGGTAGGATAGGCAATAGGCCTGTGGATAGGATCAACACAGCTCACCCAGCCATAAAGACAGCAGCCAATTTCAAATACCAGAGGTGGCCGTATAATAACTCATCAGTTTGGATTAAAACGTTTGGAATTCTGAATACTAAGTTTGAGTAGCACAAAACTAGAACAATTAAATACAGTATACAGGTAAACACTTATGTCTTGCGAAACAGGGATGCAGGTCTAGCGTCTACACACTAACTACTCAACAGCAGCCAGAATCAAGCTTGAAGTCTATCTCATCGCCGACTTTGAGCAAAAAACAGGCTGTAGAGCCCTCTAGCAAGTCAATAACTAATGAAAAGAATATGACGATGGAGGGGGGCCGGAAGAAGAAGAAGAAGGAAAAAGAAGGCATCAAGCATGGGAAAGAAGAAAGCGGACAAAGTAACTGTCGAGAAAGTACTGAAACTTAGTTCTTATGTTAACAATTAATCGCTTATTAGAACGGAAGGGATAAATAATAAAAAAGGCATTGTAAAAAGTATGAGAAAGAGGACGAACAACAAGAAGAGGGAACTTGAAGTACCATCCGTATTATAACAAGCTGAAGCTCAAATTAACGCAAAGCAAGAGTAGAAGAAGACAGCGACAACAGTAGAAACTCAAGGAACCGAAAAGGGAGCAAATGCTGGGATTGAAATGATAGTCATGGGGAAGAACGAAGAGTGACACTGATAACTCATAAAATGAGATTCATATCCTACACCCCTATTGCCCGTCCTATTTTCAACAGAAGAGGAACTTCATGCTCTGCCACTTACTGGGAATCTTCAAATTTATCTTTCTATTACTAACTGTTATGTACCCCTAACTACCGCGTATAATATACCAATTGTTTACTAAAAAGCGTTTTTTATCCATGCCGTTCAGGATAATTGCTATAAGAGACTATGTTCACAGATGTTCTGCCGTGTAATATATGTAGAGTCGTGAGTCCAGAGTGGGAGTAGTTACCATAGTATATGATAATGATAGGATTAGTGTAGACGAAGGGGAGACTAGTGGTAGTGGTCTTGGTGACTGTGCTGCTTCTTCTAGTAAAGATTGTGATGGGAGCTTAAGTCTCGGTGATGAAGTCGGTGTTTATGAGAGCTTCGGTTTTGCTAGATTTGACACCAATAGTGATATAGATGCAAAGGAGAATATTGAGGGTAACCTATCGTTGCATGACCTGAGAGCTAGCAGTAAGGTCATTATAGCTTATATTAGTATCGCTAGGGCAGATAATATTGCGCTAGTTAGCGCTAATAGATCGAAAAGTAATAAAGTTAAGCTTACTACTACAGTAGTATTTATTTTTATAGATACTAAAGTAGTAGGAACCTAGGCAAACCTTAGTATATAGGTTAGCGTCGTTATCTATAGATAAGTATCCTAGAGTGAAGCTAAGGAAGCTATTTGCAGAAGAGAAGCATCTAAGGAAGTTGAAGCTAACTAGAATTCTAATACCCCTAGTAGCATCAGATATTCCAGTATAAATAGCGGGAGTACTAACCTCGATCGCGGAGGCTATAGTATCAGTGAAACGAGTGGTGAGCTGAGCAGCAGCTAAATTACCCATGGCAATGGCCAGGATTTCGGTATAACGCATGTCGAAATTAGTGTTTCACTTGAGAACGTATGACTGGGGGGTTGCGGCAAACTACAACTCCGAAAGAACATACAAAGAATTAACGCAGTTAAAATGCTTGATGATGAGAACGATGTTGAGGTTTGATGGAAACTAAACCCCACCATACTAGCTTTGCTATAAATCTTAATCAAACTTATCCCTTAAGAAGTCCTGAACACATTTATCCCCCTTGCAAAGAGTCCTAAGCCCTTCACTGTTACCATCAATCTTTAAACTCTCGAGGCATGTTGCTCTTGACAATGCGACATACACTTGACCCTCTGCGAAAGACCTCGAAAGGTCTAAAATCACACGGTCTAGAGTCATTCCCTGGCTTTTGTGGACGCTCAACGCCCAACCAGGTATGAGAGGAACTTGAGTTCTATGTAGTAGCGAGTATGGTTCCTTATCGCCGATAGCGTTGATGATGCAAGAGGCATAAATGGTGCATTTAACCCCATTATGGAACAGAACCCGAGGCCAAAAACCTTTCGTAGGCAGTCCCTTATACCCTGGCGATACTGTCTGTTGTAACCTCATGAATTCTGTGACTTGCCTCTGTTTGAGTGCTGCATGCTCCCCAGTAAATAGAGGATAAGACGGCGTATACCTCCTGTTACGTTCGGAATCAGAAAATGTTCCAAAGTCAAATTCTTCAAAGCCACAAACGATTCCTTGACTTCCATTGACTAGGCCTCTTTTGAAGTCTAGGTTGACCTGCAGTATGACAAGCATACCACCACGCAGCAAAACGCGAGGCTCTAAATGGTGATCCCTGCAGGCTATCAAAGTTCAATCGAAGTCACGAGTAGTGTATCGCTCGAGTTGAAAGCTTCCTTGTTCGAATTTGAAGCCATCCAAGCAGTTGTGCGTGTGTACTGGAGTTTTGAGCTTTTGAAAACTGTCCAAATTGACCTTTGTGACCTCGCGTCTTGTGCAAAGGAGCTTCGTTGCTTTCTCGACATTGTGAGGATGATCCATTAGTGTTTCGATATCTCGCTTTGTAAATGGAATTCCGAGCCGGCACCTCTGGAGCATTTCGATAAAATACGTATCATGTTGACGATGAATTTCCCGTAGGTTGACGCAGACAAACCCCGCTTCTTTCCAAGCCGCACTCCGAAAGGCCCATTTATCCTTTTCCATAAAAGGTCCGTGATTTCTAGGACAATCATAGCTTTCTCCACTAATGTCAACAGTTGTTTCCAGTCCACAGTTGAGACAGAACTGGAACGGCTTCACGGGAGGTAGTTGACAGAAGTCTCCTGTCACAATCAGCTGGACGCCTCCAAAAGGGGGAGCGCTATCGGCTCGCGCTTGTAGGTTAGGGTCCCAGCATCGAACTTCCTTCATACAGGCATTTATGCGCTCCAGATGATGGTTTTCAACCATGCTAATTTCATCAACGACAAGAACTTTGGTAGCTTTCAAACGGCTCGCGACAAAGGTGCGAAATCCCATGCGTTTCAACTTTCGCAAAGAGTACTTGTGAAAGTCGGGTGTCCACCCCATATAACTCCAAGTTGATATGCCTTTGACTTGAATTGCAGCTCGGCCAGTTGGAGCAATGACGTCAACTGTTTTACCTCGAGCTCTTAACGCTTTAACAGCCGCTTCCAAGACTGTAGATTTGCCGCAGCCTGCTGAGCCTGTAAAGAAGATATTTTCCCCTCCCATAAATCGGTTGAAAAGATCTTGTTGCTATCGACATAGCTTTGGAGGGGTATTGGATGCAGACATCATGACTCCGGATGATGTGTTCGGATTAGCCATCAACCCGCAAACCAAATTGTCGTTGTGGTGCGATTTTCTGCCTTACACGGTTTGGGAAACTTTTGACAGCAGCAGTAATAAAAAAAGAGTCTTTAAGCGAACGTCATTCGTCATTCATGCCCTTTTTTCCCCCGGACTTTAAGTGTTGTATATATGACCCCGCTTTGATCTGCGTCACGTCTGTAGCGAGCTGAAGAAGAACACGGAGTATGTAATCAGTGCTCGGCCACTTTTGTCAGATGTCGGAGTAGTGTTTATTTGGAGAACAGTGGTGTAAGAAATCATGTGATTATGCTGCTGCTGGAGGCCCACCAGTCACCCAACACGCAACATAATAGTTTCTGGAGCGAGAGGGGTACATTAGCCCCTGTAGATTGAGAAGAAAACCTTGTGTTTCATCCTTCAATAGTATAGTGCGAGCTAATCTTAATAATATTAGTACAAGAGGAATAATTTGTTTACACTCTAAAAGTTTGTCCAGAAGACACAATTGCTCCAGAGACAGATATAGGCAACAGCCGATCTTTACGGAATTCCTGTTCGCTAGCGGATGTCTTCTTTAAACTCATACGAGGAACAACCTAACTTGATAAAATACCCGCTACACTTTGCGCTTAATCTCCAAGGAAATAATAAGGCCCTCTATATTAAAATACCTTCAGATTCTGCACAGACTTTGGTCTACTCCTTCATAGACTCAAAGGAGGCGTCGCAAAGAGCCTCAGTGTAAATGACACAACCAATCGGTTCCTTCTCAATTTTTAGAAATCGGGAGAAAATAGGGACTGCGAATGTTTCCTTGGCGTGCTCGAAATCACAGACTTCAACGACCTAGGACTTTGCCTTTTATAGGGATCTGACTCCAGTGCGGTACAAATTCTGATAGTCCATGTCGAACGGATACTGTAGGAATCCATTGGCCTCCATTTTCCGGTGCATACCTGTTGCAATCTTTCGAGCACCGGGTGTCGGCTCTGGCTTGATGTTATTTAGAATCCTCGACAGATATAAAGCCGTGTTATAACTATAGGCTAAAGTTTATATTACTGGTTCGGCGAAGGCTTTTCGAACCTAGTCTTGACTCAGTCGTCGTTCATCATCTGCAGTAGACGGATCCGCTATCGGCGATCCTATAGACGAATTCTGTCACTTCAGTACGTAAATTCGACTTGGGGTTCAAAATCACCAGCACTTTTTTCGGCCAAATTAGATTACAGTCTCTTCCACAGGGGGTTGAAGTAGCATTCCAAGCTAACTTCTATCTAATTCCAAGTAACGTTATATTCGTGGCATGTCATACAGTATTACGAATATTGGACTCTCGATCAAGCGTTACGTTTTCCATTACTGAATAGTGAATTTTGCTTAGCAAGTGTTACATTCCTGCTTTTGGAATAACGTAATACACTTTATCCCTCAACTTGCTTGGGCATACAGAAAAAGAACAGTTGCAAATACGTAACTTTCATCCTCATTCCTTTCGACCACCGCGTCCTTTACTTATTGCTAATGATTTAGTGATTGTGTTTCTGGCGATCTTCTCTCCAGATAACATGTCTCCTCAGTATGTCTACCCCAGTATCTTCAGGATATCGCCTCCATCGGCAAAACATCACGCCAAGTCAAGTTCAGTCGCTCAGGAGACTGGAGCTTCACTGCCCCTCTTTTTGTAAAGGACTTTAGCTACGGCTATGATAGCATAACGACGCGCTTCGTGTCTGACTGCACCCGCTTGTACGGTAGTCGAATCCTATAAATCAGCAAACAGTTTTGCAGGTGACAATAGCGAGATACTCCTGGCAGAAACAGATAGTCTGTTTTTTTAGTCTTGTGTTAATTTTCCCTATCTTTCATACCAAATTATATCCTTTCCGTCACTAGTTAGCATCCTACGAGGGTTAGGGTCACCACTCGTTGGTCAATATAATCGCTGTGACGGACCCTGAGAAGCCTACCATGCCATGCTTGGGGCTACCATGAGGGGTCGAGTTCGATCTGCACTCTGACGGTCCTGACATTGATGATGGCGAGGACCAAGAGGAGGTACGGGAGCTCATATCTCCGTTCTTAGCTGATGAACATTATCTCAAGGAGCCCGCGAGCATCCAAGGGAGCGCAGGCAGCACAGAAGACGCTGCAGATCAGTTTCAAAGAGGCTGGAGAGTAGACCGTCACGCCGGCGATTCTTTGATGTATGGTATGCCACTGTATTGTTCGAATAGGGTTGCGGAAGCATTGGTAATTGATCCGTCTCAGTCCTTTCCCTCCCTACCCTACTGTACCAATTACCACTGATAATGACATCCATTACACGCTTTTGTGGTCCGTGCACCACTCTTTCTTGACTTTCGCGACGAGCTGAAAATGGAATGCTTATCCCAAGGTTTAGCCGAGTCCAATTAGGCTCGCGTTAGTGATTCGGAGTAACTTTGAGCCGACTCCAGATGCGGGTCTCCCAGTCAACTCGGCCTTTAATCACAATCAAAGGCATCAACAAGCTGACAGCTGCCCAAAAACTGACCACCAGCGCAGTCCTAACAGGTCTGGGAATGGATTCTCACGACTCCGTTCGAAAGTGGCTCGATCGGCTTCCGAAACCTTCAAGTCCACCAACCAACGCCGAAAGGCCAGCAAAACGGCAGAAGCAGGACGGTGCTAGGTTCCAGCTACCCTCACCGGCGCAATCGGTCACCGGCTCCCAACAGTACCGACACAGCAAAGAATCAAATCTCGAAAAGAATTCGACGACGCCGCAACAGAAACGTAAAATGACACATGACGCGATCGATGTCGATGGTTTGGGTGATCCTGATTTGACGCCAAGGCCCGGGAAGGCCACTTCCGCTGGTCCAGGCTCCACTGCTTCCTCACTTATGAGAGATGCTCCTTCGTTACCGTCCCAAAGCGACACTAGTCAAAAGTCTGGTCGGTCATCACCTGTCAAGACTTTCCCTATAACGGGCATGGATGGGCATATCATTCACTACAAGCCATTGGATCCGAATGACCATGACCTCCCCCCCGAACTTGAGGATCTTCTCTATGATTTGAACACCATAAACGGACAAACTGGCATAATTCCTACGTTTCTCAAGGTTAGGCATTCAAGAGTGCGAGACTTGACGTGACCACGCTGACAATTCCAGCCCGTGATCGAAAGACTTGAACAACCTGATAGGACACTCAAGTGGCTTCACCAGCACGCATATGCGCCAGATGATAGGTTCGGGGTAGTATCAGAAAGCCCAACAACAGCAAGACAGTACTTAAAACGGGTCGAAAACCTTGTCAGGTTCGCTAAAAGAGCCCATCAGCTTGGGTTCGATGAGAACTCATGGAATAACGAGGTTCATACGCCAACCCTTCAATTTGCTTTCTGTGGCGATCAGTGGCCAGACGACGCCCTGGTTGATTCTCTTTCTTGGTATGCCTCTTTTGCATTTTAGCCCAATGCTTGCCCTGGGTATAATTGACACTCGCTAGTATGAATGCATCTCCCAGAGTGGCCTACCACAAGTTCCCTATCCCTTTATCAAGAGTAGATTACACGTTATTCATCAACCCCACAGTCGACAAAGACACTCGTGTATCAAAAGCGATCCAGAGGCTGAGCGTTGCCTTGAATGGCTCCATAAACCACACAATATATAGCCCACTATCCGACTTTCCTCTCGCTCTCAGCATCGAAACTAAGAGATATGGTGGAGACCAGAGGAAGGCTGATGTCCAAATGGCTGCATGGCACGCATCACATTGGACGTTCTTACAAAGCCTGGCTGGGGACAAAGTTTCTGAACTCCCATTTCTTCCAGGTATCATAGTGCACGCTCATGAATGGAAGTTCGTTGCAACAACGCGAAGGGGTAAAGAAACGGTGAGTCAAGATCGCTGCTGACCTTTTGAAGTTGTAAGCTAATCCGAAGCGCGGCAGGTTCTCTGGTCTAGTTATCTATTTGGTAACGCTATCACAATTGTGGGTGTGTTTCAGATTATTGCTGGTTTGCATCGACTGAAAAGATGGTCTGCCGAAACGTATTGGCCGTGGTATAAAAAGCATGTACTCAAATTAGGCGCAGCAACAGCCTAGCTTGGTTTCCAAGTTCTTTGCGCAAGAAATATATATACTGCTCTCGATTGGTGTTTCTCAAGGCCATGCTGCCACGTTTTTCGCACATTTAGGGAGAATTTGCGCATCTGCCGCGTCTCGAGCTGCTGCGAAGGCTCAATGCTGCGCACCGGGAATATATGTGTGATGGCGCTTTCACGCAGGTTATTATACTACCCCAATGTAGCTTCGGTTACCAAGCCCTTTTGCATCAGGTTCACGTGCTAGCTACGAGCACATGTGAATTAGCACGCCTTTGGGCATTCACCGCTCGTTTCCCAGTGTCATTTTTAAACAAGTTCGCCTATCCGTTACAGGCCTTCCATGCCGCTCCGGTGATGATATCGTGCTCCGAGATACCCCTCTTGCCCGCCTCTACAGCTATAGAGATATTGAATAAGATCTTTGGGACTTCTGACTAAATTCTTTACAGAGACAATAGCTAGCTGCAAGTATAAGATATCGTCACAAGCGCTACAGAACACATGTAGAGTAACGAGATCAAGGAGACTAGTGGGGTAAGTAGGGAGACTAGTAATATTGGTCTAGGGAACGGTGCTGCTGCTCCAGATCAAGATTGCGATAGCATAGATGGTGACAGAAATTCAAGTGTCGATGGCGAAGTCTGTCTTGATGACAATGCCAGTCTCGTCAGGGCTTCCACCGACAGCTACATAGATAGAAAGGAGAACGTTGGTGTCGACCTGTCGTCGCATGACACGAGAGCCACCATTGAAGCCACCACAGCTCACACCAGCGTCACCAGGGCAGGGGATGTCGCACTCACTAGCGCTGACAGATGGAGAAGTGGTGGGTGCAAGCTCACTGTCGCAGTAGCAGCTATTGTCATAGAGACCGAAGAAGTCATTGCCAAAGCAAGCCTCGGCACATGAGTAAGCGTCGTTATCCTCGGACGAGTATGCTTCAGTGAAGCTGGGGAAGTCATTCTCTGAGGAGAAGCAGCCGAGGAACTTGAAGCCATCGGGGGTACCTATACCTCCAGCAGCAGTATTGAGGAACTTTGTACCAATGGCCTCTTTGACAATGACCGGGGTACTGGCATCGATAGCGGAGGTCATGGTGTCTGCGAAGTGGGAAGCACTGAATTGAGCAGCGCCCACATTGCCTATGGCAAGGGCAAAGATCTTTGTGTAGCGCATCTCGAAGTTGGTGATTTTATTGCTTAATTATAGAGGCAAGAGGTCGAAGTTTAGCAGTCTAGCAGGAATCAAGCCGTCTCTTTATACAGCACTAAATCCCGCATTGGAGATGACCCCTTTTCTCATAAAACACATGCAGCACCGCCCATGGTTCTACGTCATCGAAAAGATGTTCAAGCTTGATAAAGACAAGGTCGGTTTAGTCATAGCCGCTGAGATATGGAGTCCCTATCCAATAAGGAAGGAATGCAGCCTCACGATCTACCTCTCATTAGACATGTCTCATAGTCTAAGCAAGGGAGCTGGTTGCCATAGTAGGTAATAAAAAGGACTCTAGTGAAATGATTTGAAATAACTTATTTTACAGGGGTCAGAGTTATCATCATCATGGTCGAGTTAAATCTAGTTATATGTCTTGGTTGCAAGTCAGTTGTCCTGGCCAGACGAGTGAAAACACAGTTCATCAATACCATACACTGCCAGCACTTTACGTACAAAGAGCACCGAAAATCAGTAACCAGATTCCAGAGATACTAAAAGTCTTCGCCGAATGCGGAAGCACTACTGAAGAGATTGCATCAATGTTCTGAGGCAAGGTTAGTCGGTAAACGCAAGCAAACTAAGCTAACAGTCGCATATGCGGAAGAATAATGTTAGCTATCAGGGAACGTTTCGATGCGGTCAGAAATGTTCATGGTTTGAGGTTAGCCGGGCTAGAGACTGCACACTTGGGGACTTTGACAGTTTGCTATATTAGTCAAACCATCATCTTTACAGATCATCGGCGTTCTGCGGGTCTGTGGCAAGCTTGGTACATTGACGCTTTGTTATAGGAGTACGATATCTATGAGTCTAACCATAATCGATGGTTAGGTAGCGATTCCAGGCAAACGGAAGTACTCAAAGTAGAAGTAGGTAATTGAAAGATATTGAAGAGTTGCGATTTCGTTTGTTATGAGCCTGGTATGAAGGTGAAGGGTTTTGGTTGATTATGGTACGTCAGAATTCTTGACATTTTGATTGGCTTTTTCATGTTCACGAGCCAGTAGCTAAAATCAATGCTTTGCTCATTTCATGATCACTCATCCAGCTCTCGACCATGCTCCTCGATCTCTGTATTCATAGTTGCCTGGCGTCAAGAGACGGAAAGTTATCATAGAAGCTAGCTTTTTCTATCGTGCTATCTTCAGATGTTCGCTATTGGGAGGCATATAACTTGGTCGTGCCCGTCTGTTGATACCCTACCCTATAGTCCAAGCAATACCATCCCGGACCGATCTTGAGTCTTTTGTCGGAAAGTAGCAAGTTAGGAGGAAAGTTGAATGTGACTAACTGTTAGTCAGTCTCCATTCCTGGTCAGCCACTCATCACAATTGAGGCCTGAGTTTCAACGAAACAATTTGTTCGTGCTGATGTTTAGGGCTGAGTATCCTCGTCTGACTTTTAGGATTAGCAAGACGTTGCGGCAATTCTGCCTCCTTGATCGATGGAAGATCACCTCATCCTTCTGCTACAGGTCTAGATTCCATAATTCCGACGGCAGAGATGGCCCGGTAAGTGGAAAAGAGCAAGGTCACTGATAGGCTACATGATTGGAGCGGCTGACGTTCCAAGACCAGCGATCCGCATAATGAGGCCTTCTGTCTGCAGGTGTCCATTGGTTTGGAGTACGAAACCATCGACTAGCATGGAATCAAAACGGCACATCAGCCTCACCAGACGAACAGAAGTGTGCCTGTTAGCGAGAAAACAATGTGTCAGAGGAGACAACAGATGGGGCATTTGACACATTAATAAGAGAAACCCCTGCCATGCATGGCAAACTGTGACGAATCTCTGGTAATTCTACCGTAATTCCTTGTGTTGTGTTGGCATGCTTTTCATTTCGCCTCTTTCTATAATCGAGCTGTCATACAATGATGCATTGCAGATGGAAAAATGAGGCTGAAGCTGACGGATCATCAGAAAGACATTCCACAGAAGGGAGAGCCGTTCCAATTAGCTAATAGGACGAAGAACTATGAAACAGTGGCACCCATATTTGGAGACAATGTAAGTTAAAGGAAAAAAAGCGACTTATCTCCACGAACGGGGGAAGGAGGGATCTGAAACAAGGCCTTGAGTCACCTTGACAAAGAATTAAAGTCAAGTGAAACAAGAAGAAGCAGAAGCTAACAGGCTATCAGACAGATACTTCTTCAGGTTCCGGTACCAAAATCTACCAGTCAAAACAAGATTTTCCACAAGAACTTGAGGGCGAGCCTGTCATAGGACATGCCAATCAATGTATCACAGGCGTTAGTAAATCAGATGTCGCTAAAAAGTCACCCTGAAATCGAAAGGGGGAAGAACCCAGCAAGGAATCTAGATTGGGCGAGGCTAGCATCTGATTAGGTCAAGGGGACAGAAATATGCTGGCATGGAAATGAGACAAGGCAGCAATAAGCGGTTACTGACTCTTGGTAGGATTGGAGATGGCCTGAAGTTTTGTAAATCGTTGGCAAAATGTGCTTCTGATATCTTGAAACATTCCCATCCGATATACCTCGAAACTGAGGCAACCATCGAAATTGAATATCAGCTTTAAAACTCCAGTAGGCAAATTCGACTTGGTATTCAAAGCCACTAGCAGGCTTTTCGGCCGAATTAAATTAGGATCCCCTTTATACAGCTCGAATTAGCATTCCAAGTCATGTTTTGGTTAATTTCGATTACTATTGTAGTCGTGGCATGTCATCCAATATTGCGAAGATTGGACTCTTGACCAAGCATCACATTTCCTATTAGGTAATAGTGGAAGGTCCATAAATACCCGCTTTTGTGAATCTTGACCCTACTACTGCACCAATGGTGAACTAAAACGCGTCGCATTGTTCACTTTTCGTCCGTGCCAGCTTAGACTACCATTAGTTTTCACCGATGTTCTTCCGAAAAATCACCCTACTACTGTACGCAGTCGTGGTTGTATTTGTCGAATTACCGTAAACACTGATCCGTGCACACATGATATCCCTAGCTCATCCGGTTAGACCAGATAAAGACTTTTGTAAATTTCTCTTAGCGGCTATGGGAGGGATTGTTGCAACTTGAATCCGTTCTGCCTAGGCGAGTACAGCGCAAGCAAAGCCCAATCTTCTCCTTGAATCCGTTCAGTTTCCAACGACGGTCTTCTCTGTATGCCGGGGGTTCGTGCTTGTACGCATACTGGCACTGCGTGCTTCGCTCCTCTGGAATCGGATCTGGCATCTTTCCGCCTTCTCTAGTGCTTTGGATATAGAGATACGAGATAAAGCTCCTGGCCAAAGGTCTTTTCCTTCCAACAACTTCATATACGCATACGCATATTTGCTTGTCCACCCACACTTGTGACAACATGACATAGTCCCGCCTCCTGCTATAAGGATCTGCGATATCTCCAGTCGTGCGAATCCTCTCTGCTGTTCCAATAAGTCTATTAATTCGTTAGCCAGTAATATCACAGATCAAATTTCGGAGTACTTACAGAATACCTTCCACGGCATGATAGACTCAATTTCATCGGTGCAAAGAGCAAGATAAGGTCCATCATAGTCAACTACCAATGCTCCAGTGATCTCATTGAATGCTTGCGCATTATTAAAGAGGTATGCCGCAGCAGTTAAGAGCATCAGATTGTCAGGTTTATCTCCAGAGATCCGGAGCCAGGTTTCGCTTGCGAATCTTAAGGCATCCACACAACCATACTTGTCTGCAACAACAGCGACTGCGAGGATATCACAAGCGGGAAGAGTTCGAGGTACTTTCTTGTTCTGATAGTGAATTACAGAACAAATGATTTCCAGTGCAGCAGCATCGTCATCAGGCAGCGATAGTTCGGACGGCCCATCGTCGTCCCTCATATCATGGCCCTCCTTCCAGTCTGGCCCCAACATGACAGAGAAGGGTTTCGAGACGGCCATCATCAACATGGAACGAACACGGAGCTTTGTCTCTTCTGAGCCGACTACCAAAATGATGTCGCCATCTAGAGCAATCCCGATAACTGTATCCGGCTTGGCGTCTGTTGTATTCTCCATACTGATCTCCAAAATCTTGTCGTTATCACGAGAAGGGGTTATTCAGAAGCAAAACTTTTATCGTCGAGGGTAAAGGGTGCCCCGCAACCTATGACGCTGCATTACATCAACGAAGTCTGTACGTAAATAGACTTTCTAGCTTGACATTAGTTTAAGTTTTTGACTTTAGGTGGGAAAAGTGTTTTATTGATACAAATGTGCTAACATTTACCAGCCAGTTATCACTTGTCCAGGTTGAAACCTCAAACTATGCTATGATAGTACTTCATATGTCCTGTTTCTGGCGCTTATTCAACTGCGACATCTGTTAGACTGCGTTGAACATTCTTCTCAAGACTGTCAAGAAATATATCAGAAGTGTACTGTGCTTCGTATTTCTGAGCAACCAGGACATTTTCCCCTCTCGAAATGCCGCGCATGACACAACTCTTACGAGTGAGTGACGTCTCCACTGACCAATCACTGGCATGGCCGTCGTATGTTATGAACAATTGGAGGTCGACTAAATCATCCTCAGCGCTATCTTCTACGTCATTTGCCAAGGCTACTACACCTATATCGGAGATGCTTGCCCAGTCAGCTTTTTCTTAAGTTGGTAGGTCAGCGCAGCATCACACAGCCGTGGGCAACTGACATATTTGATACACGATGTACAGGGATGCATACAACAACGAGGGATGATGAGTTCCTCCTAGTAGTCAATATATCAATTGTAGTAGGGTTGATTTCCTCGCCCCACCTTACAGGAGGTAGAGTTGATTTAATTAACAGGGGTAGAGTTGAGTTTTGTAAGCCAATTAAAAGTTGTTCACTTGCTACGTAAGGCATGCGACGCGACGACCGCGTACAGCACCTAAATTTACAACTGCTACTATTCTTTCAAGAGCACAGCATTGAATCATACCTACTCACTATGGAAGAGCTCGGCCCTTTTATTGACTTCAGATCTTATTGAGTATTGGTATATCAGTCATGTCACTATGGTTGTGTAGCAGATGAGGTTTCTACTCATCTGCGCAGCAGGCATAGATGCATGACACCAGCTGTACGACGTCAGGTGCCAGAGGCTGCCAATAGACTCCCTACTCTTCTGTTCCTAATTGTCGCATACCCCTGTTCACTTCTCAAACGCTTGTATATCTCCGGTTTATTTCCATTTAATTCATACCTCAGCGACTGATTTGTCCCATTTCGATCGACGATCTCCGCGCACGTCACTCACGCGAGTGGACGCGTACTTTAGCTTTTGTACGTTATCCACCCTCATTACTATAATTTTAATCCTAGGTTTCTTTCCAATGATCTTTACCAGCCCGTGTTATGGAACGGCGAGTCGAAAATAGCCGATTTCCACTATGGAACTTGAAGATCTCTTTTGATACGGTCTTTCTCGGTCGCAGAGGTAGTCGATAGATGGAATTTAAATCACTCAGATTCAGTCTCTCACCTCCTACTACTACTACTAACTACTACTCTATGAATTACCGTTAGTAACGACATCCAATAACAGAAGAAGCTCTGCACTCTCGAGATCCCGGGTTTCTTTCGCCAGTTAGACCCCATTAAAAACTAAAAGGCTTGAATACTAATACCACCAAAGCCACGATAATACAGTAGTTCCCGGCTGCAGTGAATCGGAAATTCAGCTATAACCATAATGCTGATATTCTTATTACTAATGCCTGCCTTAGCTAACAGTTAAAGCACTGCACAAAGCGTCTTTCCTGTGGCAAGTACATCGTCTATTACGACTACCGATGCGCTCCTAGGAATTAGATCTTAACTTATCTTAATTCTCTTTCCTCCTAAACCATTAGATTCTAAGCCGGAGATATGTAATGAAGGCCTTTTAATAGAAACGGTGGGCAAGGGAAGCTTGCTAGCTTTGCAGATTAGTGCTAAGGGGACATTAACTTACTGCGCTAACGCCGATGTATACATAAAGCCTCCTGCTTTGCAATAGGCTACTGCACTAACTTTGCCCTAGTTACCTTTAAACTAAGTTTGTAGTAGAGAAGTGCATAAAGCTAACCTGCCCTGCTGTTAGGTAATATTAAGTACATGTTAGAACTTGATGCCTGGGCGTAGGAAGTTAGGCACAGGGACCACTATACTAGCTAGTTGCTCTAGGTCCTTATGGAGGAGGGGAAGCAGGTACTTATCCGTAAACCTTCTAACTATATTATCTCCTATTGCTTTATTATTAAAGATGAGACTGTGGCGGTAGTCTAATGTTATTGAATTTGACTTGCAATTACTACTATTGCTGCTACAATTGTTATTCTTGCAATCATAGTTATGTCAATTATTGTCATTAACTTAGAACTTCCAGCGAGCTTGTTGCATCTTTTTACTAGCTGTAATACGGATGTTGAGTAATCTGCTATTTGGAACTAAATGCAATAAGGTTGCAGTTGGTGCCTTATCTCTTATCCCAGTAATTACTAGTACATCTATATCTGCAGCGTAGGATACTACATTTAAGAAGTGCTCCTTAGCTAGCTGAGGTTATTGGCGTATCTGTTTCTTAAAGAATACCGTTAATGCTGGTCTGTGTTATTCCTTGTAAGTGCAATTAACTAACAGAGCATCTAAGTCTGCGCTAGTAGCTACTGCGTATTCTCGCTTAGTGGTATTGCTAATGCTAGTCTTGCGTGCCTTGCAGTGTTTGTAGGTACATCTAGTAAACACAGAGACCTAAATATTAGTGCAGTAGTCTTTACTAACGCTGCTTTCTCCTGTAATAAGAATAATAAGCTTCTGTTTTATTGGAGGTTTTAGGAGCGGATAGGTGTAAGCTAATACGTTACGTAGGTCCAAGTTCTTCTTAAGCTAGGCCAGGTGTAGTCCGTTTAGCCTAAAAGCCTTAGCTGCTAGCGCTATATCTCTGGGATCTAGCCTAAGGTTAGCACTGTAAGCTCCGCTGCTTAAGGGTAATAAGTCCCTAGCGACATTATACACCTATTGCATAGCACCCAGAGTAACTTTAGTTCCGCCTTAGTTACAAGGCTAGATAGCAGTTATTACGCAGGCAAAGTCCTAGTCTTGATAGCCGAAGGCAGTAGCAACATCTGCTACATCGCTGACTGACCTGCCTCCTTGCACTAGGTAAAGATAACAAAGCGGAGATAGACAAGTCTCTATGGCTGCTACTAAGATGTTGATAATGTTTATAGCCCTAATTTGTTTTAAAAATAAACACTGCTTAAATAATAAGGTCTTGCCTCTGCTATGTCTACTATATATTCCGGATATGTACATCTTAGTTTCGAATAGGCTGATGCTATTAATGGTCTGGAAATTATCTTCTGGCCCCAATGCTGTAGTTATGAGCGTAGGTGATTAGGAAGGAAGTACAGCTGTAGCAGATTTAATAAACATTACGCCAAGATGTAGCTGCGCATTATTTAAATATAAATATGCATCTGCGGAACAGTGTCAAGCGAGAGTTCTAGTACATTAATTAAAGTCCTAAAGCTTGAGCTGCGCTTTATAATCGTCTTTTAATGGAATACTCTAGTTTCGGACGGAATACCTCCGGGCTACATAAGTTTCAAAGACAATACTAATAACAATGCTAAAGTTAGTCCCTGCGCCTTTTAAAGCCTATAACATATTACTTTTAACTTCTAACTGTATAGCACTAGCTAGTCGATATTTGTTTAGTATGTAACCAACGTATATTACCTGGCTAGAGGTAACACTAACCATTACAGCGCCTACAACGGCGTTGCATGCAAGCCCATGCAACCTAGCTAAGTATCTAATGCCGCCTTGTAGCCATAACCCCAAGCCTACACTTAGCCAGGCTCCCAGAGGTACTATTATACCTGCCGCTATAGTATTGCCGATAATGTCTCCGGTATTGCAGTTAGCCTCTACAACAACCAATAAAGTAGAATCGGAAATTAGTTCTCCTCCCCCCTTTCAGCTGTAATTATGTGTACTTAATTAAAAGCACTTATGTTAATAGCAATAACGTTAGGCCAAAGACAATAGCCGCTATGGCTTCTACCTATAACAGTAAGACTAACATTTTGTTCAAGGGCCTATTTTACGCACTGCTGGATATACTAAATCTGTGTTAGCCTAATAATATATATGGGACAGTAGAGGCGGGCCTCCTAGTTCTTAATTCTCCTATCTTTATTTACTAATGGTATCTGTGCTATTAAGTCTAGCAATGCAATTGCATATTTAGTAAAAGTTACTATGATATTGGGCGAACTAAACAAGAGATGGCCGGGGTATCCTTTTTCACAACAGCCCAATGCGTGGCACAGCTTACGCCATTTGCCCCAGATAGCTTCATCCATCTTTACATCTCAGTAGGCAAAGCCCGCGATAAAAGAAGTAAATTGGTCCAATATCTTATCGTTAGTTACTACCTAAACCATGCCGGTAGGGAAAGACGCCGTGTAATAACACACCAAGCTATCAAGGTTTAGGTTACCATTACAATAGAACACTACTACTATTCCAGGTCCCGGGTAATCTTTAAGTAGTTTTAGTAATTGTTAGATAAAGCTACGTTTAGGTTTTATGCTGTATATACTATAGCAGAATAAAAATAACATTAAACTTACTACTATAACTTATCTTAATGCTAGTACTACTCCTTATACTTTTATTATTGTTATCTTCTGCAAATAGCATCCAATAAATGTCAGGGCAGCGTTCCAGATATAGCAGGGGAGGCTCTGTTCCTAAGGTAGAATAAAACTAATTATATAGTCTTATAGCAAACAAGTTATTAGGCTTAAATGCAATATATCTCCTAACTTTACATCTAATATAATAGGGTAAGTATCTAACAACGCTCTTTGGACCAGGTCTAATTTCTAGCATCGAGATATTAACCTGCGAGTTTAATAAACGGTCTAGAAGTAAAGACAGTTGTGGGACAATGAAGTTCTGGTATATCATAAATCCCAAGCCCTGCATCAAGACGTTGAAACCGGCGTTGTACTGCGCGTAGGACAACGGCTGCGTTGCGCACAATGCTGTTGCCCTCGCTGTCTGCCTAAGGGTTTACTTCAGGGTGTCGAGAGTAGCCATACCAGCTTGATGGGAGCACACTTTTGTGCTGGTAGAGATTATAAAGTATGATTGCGTATGAATGATGGTCGGATTAAGCTGAATTGTATACCTACAGAGTTATTGCCGCTTCTTATCTGCCCCGATGTTAAGGGTAATAGGAGTGTCGGAATCTTAGGTTTATCGAAGACAATGTCGCAGTCGTCAACTAGCCAATCAAATCACTTTGCTCCCATTCTCATGCATTCTCTTATCAGTAGAATACATGGTCCTGGAAGTTGTTGACATGGTCAAGTCCTCATTAGATAGTGGGTGGAACTTTGATGTACGCGCGGCGTTATGTTATCTTAGCAACGTTAATACGTAGCCATGTCAGCTAGCTCATAGTGCGAAGGGGCTTCGGTTCGACGTATCAATGAAGACCACGTTTACCTCGAGATGCGTCAGAGACCCTACGGGTTCCCCTACCGCAGGTGAACCTGTTTTGGCCGGCCTCCCGCATGGCCTATCATGAACTGCGGAAATCCGGGTGTGCTGGCAGTATCATGGGGTGATTCTGTTAGGCTGTTCATAAGAGATCGTATTGACGAATATGGGGGAAAGATCCTCGTTGGAAGGAAAAAGTGCAATACATGTATGTATGCATTATGCACTATATCGATAGGTTGTACGTAATACGAATTGAAATTCATTTCTACATGGAGGGGAACAAAGCACTTAATGCAGAGGGGCCCTTAACCGCCACCAAATCCCAAGGGAATGTAGTAAACAGAGTCAAACTTTCGCGAATCGAGTGAATATGTTATAGTGGAAGCTGTCAAGATTCAAGCTTACATCCATCCAGTGGCGCAAAGAACATTAGCACTGGAGTATTCAACTTCCCGCATTTCATAATCGCGTCCATCCAGATGAAAGCATCGCATTCATGTACCAGGCTATGCATATGACCCATAAGCACGGAGAAACTTAATCCAAGCTGGACAGTGCTCGTGGGGGGTTTTGTGGTGTTACGCACAACACATTAATGGTCGGCCTCCGGCAGAAATACAACAAAATGGCCATTTCAGAGAAGGGGTTATCGAGCCAAACCTTGGCGATACTATCGGCCTGGATGACTGTGATTTGTCTGGAATGCATAAACAGTGGCACATGTATCGACCGGCTTTAAAGTTGATAGGGCAAAGGAGAGATATTGTATGGTTGTTAATGCACTCTGTTCGATGAAAAGTAGGTGATAAGATAAGCCATAACAGTATATCTACCGCCCATTTCATTTATCCGCCCATTTACTTGGTTGGGAAGCAACCCTTTCGCAGGATTAGATTCCTTTGGTCTTCGTTCCTAAGACTTTTTAGGTCGCGGACTTTCAGGTCACATTGCAACAGAATTTTTTTCATGAAATATCTTACCTTATGCCTCTATTCCCCCTTGGTCTATATTAGTCTACATGGCTAGTTCCAAAAACGGTAGCGTTCTCTCTAAGAAACGGGCCCCCAACGATGCTACTGTCTCTTCCCCAGTCAGCGATAATTTAACGCAGGATAGGCGCAAAAGACAGAAGAAACACAATCTCAGCAGCCTCAGGGTTACTGTTGATAGTACAGTTTTGAATGCCCCTGATCAGTACAAGAAGTCGCCCGGCCCAGTGACCGGTTCTGGAGATCCTTGTAGGTTACTATACTCTTACTCTTTACTGAGTTGTCTTGCGTGTAGGTATAAATTTCTTTGTATTGCAACTAACATTTGAACTTCGCAGCGACCAAAACTAGAACTCGCTAAGTAGATAGTTAAGAACAGGCCGCCTTACGCCTAGAAAAGATGCAAGGTGCAGTGCGAACTTTGCTAAAGTGCATTGGCAAGGATCCCGGTTGTGATGGCCTGCTGGATACACCTTCGCGTTATGCCAAGGCATTACTGTTCCTAACCAAGGGCTACTATGCTAATGTGGAAGATATTGTGAATAACGCGCTATTCTATGAAGGCTATAATGAGATGGTCATTATAAGAGATATTAACATATTTAGCCTTTGTGAATACTATCTTATGCCCTTTATAGGAAAGGAAAGCTTTCCCTTCCCCCAATGTATCCTATACATACAACTCTGGGCTATGCCGGCTAATCCTTACTTCTAGATGCATATCGGTTACATCCCCTCTAATACTGTTATTAGCCTCTTAAAGCTTCCTCGAGTCACCAAGGTATTCTCTCGTCGCTTGCAGATCTAGGAGCGCCTAACGAAGCAGGTCGCTCATGCCATTATGGACATCCTTAAGCCTCAAGGTGTTGCCGTTGTCATGGAGTCTAGCCATCTGTGCATGGTAATGCGTAGCGTTGAGAAGACCAGTGCTACAACTCTGACAAGCTGCATGCTGGGATGTTTCGAGCAGAAGAGTAAGACGCGAAATGAGTTCATGCATTATGTCGGAGTGAATCGATAAGATAAAGGATATTAGACTACGGATTTATCGACGATGGGATGGGATGTTGGGGTTGATACGCCAGTCGCAAAACCACCAAGAAAGACGTTTTTATATACTCTACTGTACCGATTACCACTGGTAATGTTGTGAAGGAGGGCTCGCGATGGCCGGTCTACAGGCCTTAGCAAGTAGTCTGAATTTCTTAGATTTAGAGTTCAAAAACCAAGATGAAATCATCTATGATATAAACCCAAGAATAACTCTCGTTTCAATAATGAAAAACCGAATTATATAAAATATATTCTTACCTAACACTCTTGCGCAACGTAAGCAACAAGCAGTCGATAGCGTGAGCGCTTTAGCGCAGAGTGCTTGTGTAAGACTCAACCCAGCTCCAACTCCATCCTTCCAATTCATATATGTTGTCTTCTGTCACCTGTCCCTCATCAAGCCGCTGCTTCAAAGACGCTGCTCCTCGCCAACGCAAGTAGACAAGGGACCACATGACGGTCCGATAAGCCCCATAGAGAGCACTTGCACCTACACATCCCGAGAGGAGGTCATCAATGCCTTTACTGTAGAATGGTTGGGCAATGAATGTTGTATATATGAACTTGGCGACCGCCCTTGTGAATTTATGATATTAGCTGATCGGTAGTTCTCACAAACGGTAGCCAGTCTAACTGAGAAATACAACTTACGCAGAGGAAAGGTACACCTGAGATTGGATAGCCAGTCTGCGAGCTTCGCGATGGACTCGACTGAGGAGGCCGCAGAGCGGGATGAGCTGCAACTGCAACTGATCATGCGACGCAACAACAGCCATATTCCTCACGTCAGACTTCCCCTTTTCCACTACTCTTCTGTTAGCTTTAGCATTATCGACACAGGGACGCTTACCAAGGGCGTCACCGCTACTTGACATTGATGACCTTGTCACTCGTTAGCTTGAAGCCTGGGTGGCAAGCAGGACTGGGAAGTCTCGGACCCGTAAGAAAACTTCTCATTTGCATCAAGATGGGTGCACAAGTAGTCGCTGGCATTCTTGCGATGCGACCAAATGGCTACCTCGAGGTCTTCGCGGTTTTCGCCTGAATAGCTTGCGTCCACACTCCATCCATTCGCTGGCGCGGTCGCCCGTAGAACTTCGTCGTTGTCGCGTTTTACTAAAGATGTATCTGACATTTTAATCGTTAGGGGAATCACACTATTACGCTGGCTGGAATCTCGAGCCCTTTGGGAGAAGTATGATTGTTGTTTGCTATCAACCACAATTGGGCTTCGTGACGCTTCACAGGAACTGTCAGATTCGCGGTTGGGCAAGGGCCCCACCTTCTTTTATTACAATATTATTCCTGTATCCGGCAAAGGAGGGTGCCAACCGTTTTGAGAGACTGACTGAACTGATCAGAGAATCAACCCGACAATGAATAACATGACAATATTCTGCTCTACGTTTTAATACAATCAACCTATTGTATAGCTACGTAACCAACAGGAGCCACAGATCGGTCAGTGGATTATTAGACGCGATTCTGGAGGAACCCAACCTCTGAATCCAAATCCGGACAGCCTGATTCCGCCTCGTACATGCCTTGATCTGGTCAATCAATGACCATCTGTACTTCGGTCGATGCTCCAACACTACATTTGCATGTAGGCGAACAAGCAACGGGCCCTAGGAGCGCACACGCCATCCCTGGCTCAGATGATAGCAACATGTCCCTATATGGCATGGCTACTAGGAACAAAGGCAATCAGATAAGACACTGTACCGTTTTTATTCTTATCAGCTCTCTATGTCAAAAGTCGCACATTATGAGGCCCGCAAGTACGAGCGAGCTGTGGCTATCTGACTGCAGACAGTAGTGCAAGTGGCTGCCGCATTTTTGGCCGACGTGTATCCAGATCATTCGTCCAAGACGTCGGCCGAACAAAACAAGGCCCATTAATTGGTCTGTGTGTCTCGTTGGCTACCTCGTTGGCTGCCTCGTCTGCCTCTGCGCTGGTTCGCATAGGCTAACGTATTTGTTCTACCCCGCTCATGCCTGATGATCTCCCCCCCCCCGATCCTACACGTCTGACCGGATCATTTCCTACCAAGTTTACATCCTATCGAGGCCCATAACGTGCTTGAATCCAGATACAAGTCGTCGTAATTTCGTTTCTCCTTCTTCAAGTCAGTGAGTAGGTCGACAAATCGGCGTCCGAGCGAGGCAGCAAAGATGCGGTCTTTCGAACTTCGCATCTTGGTACTTCATCCGCGTCTCGACGACGTCAATGACGAAATCAAGATATTGGAAGTGAACGACCAAGTGTGGCATACACTGCCTGGAAGATTTCCGTATCCATGGGTTTCGGAATTTCGCCAGGCGAACGCGGAGAGGGGAGTTGATGCAATGGTTAGTCGCCAATGTTGTAGTCGTCAAATCTCTTTCTCAATAATGCCCTGCAGATTACGTTCCGTCGAATTATCCAAGGCAGCAACCCCAAGATTTATGAAATTATTGATACCTTTTGTGATGATCTCTTTTGTGTTGGCGGCAATATGTCCCTGGAATCCATTCGCAACGATCAGGAGGTGCTCTTCAAGCCCGTGGTTGACACAGAGAACAACGACGTCGATCAGGCTTTTATCCGTTCTTTCATCGTCAGCATGGGCAAATGCCTCACAGAGGGCCCTACTTTCAAGGAACCGCAAACTCTCGGTAACAATTTCTTCACACGAGATCCAGTTAAATGGTTTATGGGCCCGTACGATCTTTCAGCGTCGCTCTACATTATAGGTAGCTTGCTGACCAAACTAGGATGAAAGCTGTAGTGACCTTCACAGAATGCGTGCAAGGACTAGGCCGATTTTTGGAACTTATCCCACCCAGAACGATCGCCTCTACCAACGACCATGCCACGGCATACATCAAACACCCTCCTGCAGAGACCGCAGAGGTACAGGATACAACGAAAAAGATCGAGATGGTCCTCTACATTCTAAGAGAAGAGCGTGTAACTGCCGAGTTATTCGAGGAGGTTGTACCTTCTATCCCATACCAATTACCTTGTTGCCCCGGGTCGCTGACAAGTTTTCACAAAGGGACTCTTGCAGCTAGTTGACCTCGACAAGGCCGAGTTGTATAAAGCAACAAATAATGCAAGTCAATTACTCGACAAAACAACTAAAGAATTGGTATCAACCTTGGACACCTTATTGGGTGAGGACAAAGCCCATGTTACCATCGGTGCGAGGAGCTGACCAAGTGTTCAGGCGAGTGCGAACTGGAAGGCGAAATGTCCCTTGACAGCATCAATATAGCAGTCAACTCGTTGAAGAACAGCATCGAGCAGACAGGTCAGTTGTACAAGTTGGCAGATAAAGAAACTACCGTACACACGGAGGCGCGTAACAAATGGGCTTGGTTCACCGTATTGTCCCCCCTCGTTACCGTAGCATCCTGCTTCATTTCGGGCGGAACTGTCGCCGGAAGTTCAGCCCGTGCCGTGGGTATTGGCGGGGGTGCTATCTCGACAGTTGTCTGCGGATGCAAGACATGGAAGGAGTGGAACAACATGAACGACTCCGACGAAGGTACCAAGAAGCAGGCAGAAACAGAAACTCTGGCGCATGCTAATAGAGTTTGCTAGTCCGAAAACCCGTATCCAAAGTATCTAAGGTCTTCCGCCAGTCGTGGATTTTCCTTACCATCGCCCTTTGGCGTCACAACGGCTTGCCTGACGACGATGAAAAGCTGATCAAATTCGTACAAAGTATGGCCGAGGTCTTTAACGTCGAGGAACTGCTTACGAATTGGAGATCCGAGGGTTATGCCACTGAGATTCTCAGCAACAACCGTGCTATAATTGCACAGGATATACACGATATCATAGAAGCGGTGCATAAACGCCGGGACATACCAACAGAAAACCAGTCCACAGAAGATAAAAGTGCACACACGGCCAGCCCCGATCATAATGTCCAAGAAAAGGCCGTGGAAGAGATCAACGGACAAACCCTGTCGCAAAATGATGTCTCTGGGGCTGAAAGTAAACTAACTATGCATGGACTAGACGCGTCATCAGTCAATTCAGAGACTGATGGTAGTACTGCAGGGCTGAATGGCGATCTAGATGAAATACGGATTCCGTCACTGTCTGAGTCTAACGAGTGGGAGAGTGGCACTAATATATCAGATGAATTCTGGATTCCGTCACCGTGCGAGTCTAACGGGTGGGAGAGCGGCTCTGGTGAATCAGACTTGGATTTCAGTAGCTCGCATACCCCGACAGAGGGGAGTAACTATTGGGATCACTGATATGGTGTTGTTGGATTGTGCAGGGGTACTGGGTGCTTTTGTTATTTTGATGTTCTTATGCCTTAAGGAATGAAATTATGAAGAGATCTTTCTTCCGCGCCCTATGCAAGAACATAGTCTAGCAATGCGCCGTAACTCCAGGAGGGAGTCAACACTTTAGGGATAGCAAGAACTAATTTTCAGCATCAACATGAAGTACCGGTATACTCGAATACCTCATCTTTACAAGCGTTCATAGAAGTCTCCTCCAATAACTCAAGCCTCCCATCAAACACTTTTGCAATTTTGACATTCACAGTATAGTCGACCTCCACTCCATTCAGCTGTCCGCACTCTTTGAGGCGATTGAATTGCTTTTGTAGCTCAGTGGCGAACTCGATATGCAGCGCTCATCATAAATCAACTCAATCAATCAATCACCCCAATCAAATCAATCAACTTAGTCAATTCCTCGCCTCAATCAAATCAATTCCAGTGATTTGTAAGTTGACATGATTTGATAAAGTTGATATATGCCATGCTGCATCTGAACTGCCCAAAAAGATTAAACCTGGACGTGCCCTCCGCCCAGTCCTACCCTGTACAAGATGGCCACAGATAGGCGATACTTCTTAGCCCTATATGTAGCCGTAGCCTCGTTGGTACCTGCTATTGCCGCCTAACGCACACCACCCCTCGGCAGGATGACGCGCTCCCTCTGCACCCTACCGCGGCGCGTCAATTTCGCTGTCAACAAGACATGGCACCAGCGACATCTTCTGCAGCAGATCATCTTCGCAAGTATGGATCCGTCCTCTATACCAACATATCCCATATACTGACTTGCACAGAGCCCATCGGATCACCCCAGCGAGTTAATCAAGCCCCAGCGACGATAGCGCGATCGATCTCCAGTCCCATGCAACCCCCAAATGACCACGGCTTGACCAGAGCATAATACCAAAGGCAAAGGTCAAAGCTGTACAAGAACTTAGTGTTGGGTTCGTCATTGACAGTGATGTGCCCTTCACAATATTCGAGCACAAGTTTCTAAAGGAGCTCTTCTATCAGTTTGACCATGAACTAGCACTCCAAATTCCTTGGAGTAGCAGTTCTATTACCAGAGAGCTACAGAAGATCTTCGAGTCTAAGGCGGATATCATCAAAGCGGAGCTAGGCAGCGCCCTAACAAAAATACACATCAGCTTTGATCTCTGGACATCACCGAACCGTCTTGCGATAATGGCAGTTTTTGCACACTTCATCGACAAATTCGGGAACCAACAATCCAGGCTGCTCGCTCTACGCCGTCAGCTAGGTATCCACAGTGGTGAGAATCTTGCCGAGACATTGTTCGAAATCGTTCAACTGTGGGATATCCGAGGACAGGTTGGCACGGTCATTTCTGATAACGTGACTACGAACGATACCTGTCTCTCTTACTTCTACCGGCAGCTTGACCCTTCGATCCGGCCGGCTGATGTCAAGGCCCGTCGCATGCGTTGCTACGGCCACGTTCTTAACCTTGTTGCCCGCGCGTTTCTTTTCGGTAAAGACGCCGAATCTTTCGAGCTAGAGTCAGATATCAACGGCATGAGAGGTCTTCAGAAGCAAGATCTTCGCCATTGGCGTTCGAAGGGCCCAATTGGGAAGCTGCACAATATCGTCAAGTTCATCAGATCCTCACCTCAGCGCAGCGAATATTTCAAGCGCATCGCTCACGAGCAGGAGGACGAAGGGTACCATCTTTGCGAGGAATCAACCGCCGAGCTTGAGGTCATCTTGAATAATGAGACGCGGTGGAATTCTACTTATATGATGATAGAGAGGGCTTTGCGGAAGCAGACTGACATCAGGGCCTACATCTTTGCACTCGAAGGCGAGAAAGACGAAGAAAAACGTATCCCTGCTGATGACATCTTATCCAACGAGGATTGGCGCGTGCTTGGTGAGGTTAACGAGATACTTACGCCTTTATATCATCAGACAATGCGAACCCAAGGCTGGGGTAAAGGCGACAGCCATGGGCGCCTGTGGGAAGTTCTGGTAGGAATGGAATACCTGCTCGAGCATTTTGAAGACTGGAAAGGCTTCTACAATGAGTTCACGACCGAAACAATAAGGGCGACGAATCTAAATGATCCCGAACTAATTGGAAGAGCTTCTGCGCCTCTGAGGGGGACTAACATCGGGTCGGCCCGTTCCCGCCGTCGCCCTGCTCGCTTCGATGGGGAAGAGGTCTATGTATCCCAACAGCGAAGTCAAGCGCCAACTTTCACGGTAGCTGCCTTGCCGGAGCATTCTCAGGCTGAGTATGCGGCGCTTGACAAGCCACCGGCGTCTAAGATTTCCCAGAAGAGCTCATTACCAGCAGACCACCGAGCATATATTCGGGCATCGATCAACAACGGCTGGAAGAAGCTGGATGAATACTACAGCAAGCTCGGAGAATCTCCCTTGTTTGCGGCAGCAGTCATCCTTCATCCGAGATTCGGCATCAGCTGGTTGGAGGCTACTTGGGCCACTGAGGAGCAATTGGCCTGGGTTCGCGATGCGAAGGCGGGCATAAAGGACTACTTCGCGCGGTGGTATTAATCGAACCAGCGGACGGACGACTTACAGTCGAAGTCTGCTTCATCATTAACGAACAGGGGTAAAGAGGATGATCACTACACGCAATGGATCAACAGCAGAACGAAAAAGGCATTTGCAATGAGCAGCAGTGTTAGCGAGATGGACAAATACCTCCGTCTTAAGCCACAAGATACGCAAGAGCCAATCCAATGGTGGAGGGACCACAAGCCTTCATTCCCGGTGCTAAGCAGCTTTGCCTTGGATGTCTTTGCCATTCCGGCTATGGCAACTGACTGCGAGAGACAGTTCAGCCTAGCCAAGCTGACACTAACATCGCAAATGCTCGCAATGGGCGCCGACACGCTGGAGCGAGTTCATTGTCTAAGGAACTGGGTCCGACACGGCGGGGTAAAGCTGGGCAGTTGGGTCGGTAATTGAGGCTTTGGATCCGGCGTAATACCTTCACATACTCAATATATAGGCCTCCCATACAATTGATTGAGACGAGCCAATCAAATCAAACAAATCAACTTTTACCTCAAAGTTGATTTGATTGATTTATGATGAGCGCTGACTAGCGTTAATCCCCGTCTTGACATTTACAGTGGTTGCTTGCAAGGGTATCTCTGAAAAAATAGCAAGATAATATGCTATAGAGTTATAAAGCAGGATAAAACCTAGCTTGGTAGTATTCTATCAATAAAGACCTCTTTCTTTGTATAATTTCTTGTTTTTAAATAGCTGTTATAGAGAAAGAGGTATCTACCCTAGTTACTAAAAGTGGGTTAGTAATAAGCTAACCATAGTCCAAGGATTAACCTATACAAGGGTATTTTCCAAGCAAGCTTGGCATTACTTCTGGGACCAATTATTGCCATCTACTGTACTACGTATACGCTTTCAATCACCCAACATTTTATGCACCTCATGGGTATTGGAGACAAATGGCAGATAATGTATCTTTTTGGCAGGTAGCAATTACCCGTTGCTTTTACCTGCTGGCATCTCGTTCTAAATGCGAGATAAAACGAATAATACTTGCTTCCTTTGGCAAACCTTAGTAGTAATTTCACATTAGACCACGAAACCTTGAATATTATACCTAAACTGACCCTGCCACCTTTAATCCCTGGCCCGTACAAATCCCCTGCCGTTTTGAACAAGACTCACGCAAGGAATCAGCTCTGCCTACTAAGGACGAGACGACAATGCGTGGAATTGGGAATCTGAATAAGAAACCCCCAGAAGAAGAGACAACAGAAAGAGAGACCCAGATATTATTTTGGGCTCGTGATCTCTCGGCAAGCAAACTGCCTTATGAGTAGTGTTTTATTGAATGAACGTCGATCGGTCATGTATTCGGTGCGTAGGTCATTGCGTCCAACTTGGGCAGCGCCAGAAGGCAACTGCTAGGGATTGAGACTTGGGTTTGGTTTAACAATACGTCAGCAGTGGCGGAGTCGAGCAGAGCTGCTATTTTGTCGATGGTGAACTGCGACATCCAGAGTGAGTATTTCTGTAGATCTGTGGAGCCTTGTGGTTCTGAGGCTGAGAAAGTTTGCGGGAAGTAAGATTGTTAACTGGATCGCGGTCGGAGCTTCATTCTGGCATCGGCTGTTGATGATCTTATTTATAAAAGAAGGTCGCCCCCATGCCATCATCATTTTGCTAGGCTTGGCTGAAGTGTGCGGTGGGGACCCTGAATTCAACTAGCGCACGTTGGGTGGCCTCTAACCCCTCCCTCGGTACGTCACTAGACTCACCATAAACCACAGGGTCCTCAGGGCCTCCCCTTGCAAGGTCGAGCCAGCGTTCCTGTTCTCTCCCACTTCTTGAATTGCAATAGACATCAAGTGTGATATACCAATAATACTTTATTCACTCAAATTTATCACTCCAAATCATGGATGATTCATCATGGACCTGGCCGGCCTGGAAGTTCGATATGAAGAGAGATGACCTGTTCACCAAGCTCCACCACCAATACAACACCTACGCATCTCCCATTCAAGACTCCGAGGCCTTTTACCACGATATCTCCGAAATTTCCTACCAAGCGCAGTCTACTTCCGAATTCCATCTTCTCGCCTGCGATCGCAAACAACAACGACTCGACGAATTGAACAAGTCCCTTGAATCTGCCAGTTTCGAAATTATTGGCAACCCAAACCTCATCAAAACGCCCCAGTGGGAACATGCTATTCAGCTCTTCCGAACACGTTCTTTGGACTCCCTTGTTCGATACTTCGCCTCCTACCTCCCCCCCGACCATATTTGGCACACCTTGTCGCAAGAATCTGCGATCAACTATGCTGACAACGGTCATACGTATAGGTTACAAGGAGAGGATTGCAAAAATAGCGAAAGAGATGAAGCCATAGCCCTCGAGGGAGAGGCCCTGCCCTCACTGTTGACTACAGGCCAATCTCTCGAGGTCAATGAACCGTCGCAGCTTGCTCGTCGCAGTGTGTTGGGTATGTCTTCAGAGCAAGAGATCAATAATAATATACTACAGGGAGACAACACCCACGTCGGCTGGGATGAAGATGCTGTGAGTTCAGGTGATGATACATCAATGACGTCCCATCCGGTTACAGCAGAGCATCAAAGCCAGAGGCTATCTACCGTATCATTCCCCAAGGAGGCTACTTGCAAAAGCCACCACGCAAGGGCACAGAAAGGTCGTTCTGTTGTTTGCCGAGTGAGTCCAAAACCTATAACCTTGACGTCTTCACCCGCGGATTTATTACACCCGACGCCTCTACAGGCTGTGGCACCATCAGATGGCAGTCTTCAGATTGTTGCTGGAGGTTTAGTGGGATTGAAACGCAAGCGACCTTCAGCGATAGAAGGCATCGGGAGTCAGCAGAATTGGTCCCAGAAAAAGGCATTAGTCCAAAAGGAATAACCTCATTCCGTATGCTTAATTTAAAACATATCCCACTTATCAGAGCCTAGTTAACAAATATTAAAGCCACGGGCTTTCGTAAAACGTGACATACGCAACCCAAACACTGTGCCCTTCGAACACGTCGGCATGTGAATGGATGATGGTTGCATGAAGACTAGGTGGCAGCACCTGCATTGACAGTTGACACATGCCCTGACGTAAACCCCACGTAGC